>ML682080.1:371389-523427 GCA_007922195.1 Podocnemis expansa | reverse complement strand
CCCCCCAATACACTGTCCCCCTAACTGCCACAGCCCCTCCTCTCGTCACCCCAACATCCCCAGACTGTCCTTCCTCCACTAACTGTCCCCCCAACTGCCTGCCCCCTCCCCCACCCACTCACTGCCACCCGCTCTCAACACAGCTGCCCCACAATTGCCCCCCAAACGTCCTGATTCCCATCCCTCCCAACACGTCACTGCGTTTCCCCAGCCGTTGCCCCACATGCCACGCCCCACAGCCATCCCCAATGCCCAGATTTCGTCCTTGGTGCTGCTCTCCCCTCCCATCTGCAGCAGCTCGTCTCTCCTCCCCTAATGACAAATTCAGCCACGGTCATCCATCCCCAGCTGCTTAATCTCAACCAGCTCTGCAGCTGCCATGGCTGTCAGGCATCATCTTAACCCACCTGTAAAGGTCTGATCCCAAGCTCCAAAGGCCCAGCCCTCTCAGTCTAGTTCAGCAAAACAAAGTGGGAGTCCTGTGGCACTCAAAGACTAACCAATTCATTTATCACATGAGCTTTCATGGGAGAAAAACCCACTTTGCCAGAAGTTCTCCCATCTACAAAGCATCTGACAAAGTGGAATCTTTTCCCACAAAAGCTCGTGCAATAAATAAATACATTAGACTTCAAACATCACAGAACGCCTTGTCAGAGGTGGCTTTTGGGGTAGGCGAAGCAGGCACCAGCCTGGGGCCCCTTCCCCTGCTCCAAATGATGTGTCTACCTCTCATCCTGCAGGATCTGTGGTGGGCAGCTGGGGCTGGGGCTGCCAACGGGGCAGTATTGGGGCCTCTGGCAGAGTGCCAGGATTGCAGGGGGCTGGCTGCGGGAAGCTGGCGCTGCAGGTGAGAGGTTTGGGGCCCTGGGGGCTGCAGGGGGGAGGGCATGTCCACGAGGAGCTAGGCCTCCAGTGGGGGTTCTGTAGTGGGCCCCCAAAATGGGTCTTTGCCTAGGGCTGCAGATAAATTAAGGCCGCCTCTGGTCTGTGTTTGTTCTGATCCCAGCATTTGTCCCTTCTCTCCTGTTAAAGGGCCGTCATACAAAACATCCTCCCCGCTGTCTGAATAGCAGCAAAGAGGAACTAATTACCATACTATTTGTACAAACACGTGTCATTCATTCATAGTACCGTCCGCGCAGTATCTCAGGTGCCTGCTGTTTCCTGTTTCCTTGATTTACAAGGAAAGGACCCAGCTTCCCCCTGCACAGTATCATATGCCCCTATGCCATTGGGGAGAGTAATGTGAAACTCTGCTGTATATGCGTGGGAGAACAGACATCTAGTGGGTGCTTTGCCAGGAAATGAAGAAAATGAGGAAATCAGGTGCCTGATTCTCCAGTGCCTTGCACCTTGTGTTGTTATTTCTGTGCAAAATGGATGTGATGCCCAATTAAAATAAAACAAAGAGTCCCATGGCATTTGAAGACTAACAAATTTATTTATTGAATGCACTTTTGTGGGAGAAAATCCCAATAGAGTAGAAACATTTTATAGTTTCTTTGTGCAGGTGTAAATGACTGTGTAAGGTACCAACTAGTGATGAATTGGCCCCTATATAGAATTAAGACAGATATACGTATGCTTAAAACACTGCAACATCACTCTAGACACCAACGATGGAGACGCAGGTCAACTCAACTAAGCAGCTCAGAGGTGTGGATTTCTCATACCCTGATCAATGTACTTAAACTGACCTAGATTTCTAGTGAAGACTATATCAAGTTTCAAAAGTGAAGTAGAAGATTTGAAGAAAATCTGTGACCGACATGTCCTGTAGCGGGGTGGGCAAAGTCTCCATTTGACAAAGTCTAGTTTTTCTAAGTAAAGCCCTAAACAGTGAGATAAGTAACCATTGGCATAATTTACCAAGAGTCCTGGTGGATTTTCCCTCATTGGTGATTTTTTAGTTAAGTTTCTCTAAAAGAGTCACTCTAGTTCTAACAAGAATTATTTCAGGGAAGTTCTACCCACTGTTATGCAGGAGGTCAGATTAGATCGGGGTGGGCAATAATTTTAGTAGGTGGGCTGGAGGCAGGCATGACAGTCAGCCCCTGGGCCAGAAGGGGTTGTGGGTGGCAGAGAGCTAGCCCGAGGTTGGGGAGCAGTGAAGAGCCAGCAGGGGAGCGGAGAGCTGGTTTCCCCACGGGATCACTAGAGGGGGCTCCGCCTGGGCCAGCATTAGGGGGCCAACAGGTCACATTCCTGGCTGCTCTGGGCACAGGCCAGGCCTGGCTGGCATGCAGCACGGCTCCGGCATGGCCTTCCAGGGCCACAGTGGTGGCGGTACTACACACCAGCCAGCTCCAACCCCAACCTTGCCCCCAGCGCAGGGTGGAGTGAACAGCACTAGCCAGCCCCGCTCCCAGGAGGGGACCTGCTGGCCCGGGGTGGGGCAGGAGCATAAAGCCCAACCTATGGCCCAGGGCCACCCTCTCCCAGCACCAGCGGGGCAGCCAGTCCCGGAGCCTGCTGTGGGCGTGGCCCGAGAGCGTGCGGGCCAGACGGAGCCCTCAGATGGGCTAGATCTGGCCCACGAGCCACATGTTGCCCACTCCCTGGATTAGATGATCACAGCGCTCCCTACCATTAGGCCTGCCCAGCCTGCATAGACCTAGAAGGGCAAACTGGATTCTACTCAGTCTCAAGCATTACTCATGATGACTTCTCAACCTCCCATCCAGTCCTACATTATTTAGCAGAATTGCCATCTAAACTTTTACTGCAGAGTCATTATTACCAGTGATGATAAAAGAGGCAAAGAGATTAATTCTGGATTCTCAGTTCCCAAGAGAAATGTATGGTTATGGAAGCCAGACAAACTACTTTGGGGCTAGTAAATGGAGCCCTTTTGTGATGGAATCACTGATAAAGCCAGAAAGATACTACTAAAAATGTTTGGTTGATGTAAGATGTGGGGAGGGCTTAGAATTTGAAATGATAATAGTGCAATAACAATGTACAGAGTTAAAAATCATATTAAGTTTGAAATTTTCACCAAGGAGGCAAACAGTGGGGGGTTGTCCTAGTTCAGGGCAACTGCACCTGTATTTTTCCCTCAGTGAGTCAGCAAGGGCACCCACAAAGGCTTCCAGATCCCCTGGTTCTCAGCTGTCTTGAGGGGTGACCCTGATCTCCCTCCCTTCTTACCAGGGAATTCCAAGGTTGAACAGTTCCCTCCCTTTGCTGTGTTGTTCCCAGGCAAGCCATGCTGTCCAAGCAGGCCTCCTGCTTTCTTTTTGGAGACGGCTAACAGTGATGGCTCATGGTTATAATTCTATTTTATTCTTAAGACAAAAGCACTGCAGAAAAGACAAACAAAAGAACCCACACATGCTAATAAGCTTACCGGAGATCACTCCAGCCCTCACATGGGCTCTGGCAGAAGCAGTCCTTCGATACTGCATCCAGGAGGCTGTGGACAAGTTCACCACAGCCTCCGTTCAGAGCAAGCACACAGTCTTACAGGACCTTCAAACACTTCCCTAACTGGGGTCCTCTGTTAACCCAAGACCATGGCTGTTGGCTGGGTGAGGAAGAAGGCCCTGAACCTGTTTAAAATCAGGTTATTCATTCAAAAGTCTGTCTTTGTTTTTTGGTCCTTAGAGAATCCAGTCTGAATGCATAGATGCACCCCTCTCCAAGGGGCTGGCTTCAAAGTGCTGATAACCAGAGGAAATACATTAGTATCCTCTTCCTCCTAGAGGAGTGACATACAATTCCACAATAATTCATACAGAATTGCAATTTTAGTACAATAAACCCTAGAGATATTAACCCAAATTGGTTAGGTTTCTCTTAACACCTTGAGGTTTGTACAAGACATTACAGGACAGTGTCAGTGTCACAGGGGTTTTACTCCCCAGAATGCATTTCCTACTTATAAAGGTTTCCATAAGAGACTGTCATGGGATTAGTACAGCAACTAGTGTGTGGAAATACTGTTTCCACAGCGCAGGGATGAGGAACTGTCAGCAGGAAGTAGAGGCCATCTGTGTTTAATTCCCCATATAAACTGGCAATGAACATTTGCAGGCTCTGTCCTCTTTTGCTTGGGATTGGCAGGAGATTCTCTCATTAGTCGGCACATTCTACAGGAAGCCATGTGGTAACTAAAGCATAAAAGTGAGATTGTCAAGCTATTCAAAAATAAATAAATACATACATACATACATAAATACATAAATGCAATAAAAATTAAAAGTATCCAGTGTCCTTTTTGGGCTTGTCCAGTTTAGACAAAGAAGTTGGGTTTAGTTATGTATTGGTCCTTCAATTCACTCAAAAATGGGGAAGAAGGCCACTCTGTCACTGCATCAGGCAACTAATACAGTGGGGCAAAGGCAAGGAGCAGGCTTTTACCTAAGCCTCCTAGCAAGGCAGCCTGCAGTCAAGTAGTCTGGCTTTGGGAGCTCTGACCTTGTAGCAGGGCCAAGCTATAAATCAGGCCTCCTGGCCTACAGTGAGGTAGCTACCATCCCAGACATGGGTTCAGCAGCCCTCCCCTTCTCCGCCAGACCACAGCCTCGTGTCCTAACAGTGAAGGAGGGGTCCACCACTGGGTCAGCAGGATCCCAGCCAAAACACATCAACAGTCAAGCCAGACTCAAGTCTGGTTTCTCTGGCCTTCTTCCTGTACTCCTTTTTGGGGGGCACCTGGGTTTTGGGGTTGTTGTCATCTCCTTGGGATGAGCAGGTAGCTACCAGAAAACTCAGCAGCAATTTGGCATCCCAGGCAGCCCTCCAAACCCTCTGTGCAGTAGCACTCAGGCTTGAGTGCTAGCCCAGCTTCAGCCTTTTGTTCCTCCCTTTCTTGTACCACCCTTCTGCTTCTGGCCAGGCAAGTGGTGGCTCTGCCCACCAGGAGAAATGTAGTGGTCCCTTTCTCTTAAATGGAAAGGGGGGCCGCTCTGCCTTGCAACAAGCAAACATGTGTCAGTTAACCCCACCTAACCTTGACTCCTTTCCCTAAACCAGACAGGGCAGACCATTGTGATCTGACATTGCCATCCCAGCTGCCTGTTGTCTCTAAGATCCTCTAGACACCGAACAGAGCCAGAAACTAAGGCAAGAACAGACATACATCCAGGCAGATGTATAGAAACAAGTGTTGTAATTCATTGGCAATTACAAACATTTACTCTTCACAAATAAATCAGAAAGGCAAGAAGTAATTCACTCCCCCAGTTAAAGGGACAGAGCCTTGCGAGGAAGAAATGCAGGCAGGGGGATCCAGTTTTCAGAAATTAGAATGGTGCCAACTGTATCCTCTGGGCTGTTAAGACATAGAAAGCAGCTGAGGGAGCACTTCTGAGAAAAAGTGCACCTGACCAAAAAGTAAACCATCCTAAGCTAGAAAACACAAATCATAATGCACTAGGAAAAGAGGGTGGGGAAGGACTCGGTGCTGGGAATGGTGATTGTAGTGTAACCCCAAAAGGGGAGTTAGATTTTTTGCATATGTACAGTCCTGGAACCAGGAGACAGCGTCATACAGGGCCAGGCAACACACATAATCCCCCACATCCTTAGGTCCCCAGATCCTGAGGTATCAAAGTCCCAGCAATATGACTGGACTAAGGACCCATGCAGAAGGGAAAAATGAAGTGAAAGAAAAGCCACTAACTGAACACCAGCTCAGGGAGAGTTGAAAGACACAGTGGCTGTTGAGCAAATCAGACTGTCTAAACAAAAGGTGTGGTATGACAAAGATGCTTGTAAACACTCAACTGTACTGTTAAAACTTTCCATAAAAAAAATTATTAAACCTCTTTAAAAAAGAATGATGCTAATATTAAACCTTATGATAAAAGATTTGTTATTGATGATAAAAAAAACAAGGAGACGTGGCACTTAAAGACTAACAGATTTATTTTTCACATGAGCTTTCGTGGGAGAAAAATCCAACTTTTCTGAGAAGAGCTTTTGGACCAATAAGAAGTATGTCTACACTGGAGGCTCGGTTAAGTTGCCCTAATAAGGTCAACTTTAAGTCAACTTAGCGAGTCCACACTGAAAACTTACCAAGTTCCAAAGGGACAGGTGTGTTAGTCTAGTCCAGCAAAAAAACAAGGCGTCCCGTGACACTTAAAGACTAAGGGTATGTTCACACATATCTTGTAAATTGAAATAACGCGGGTTATTTTGATTTTAAAAAGATTAGGTCCTCACAACGTTTTCTTGTTTCGAAATTACAAGCTCCATCATTTCAAAACAAGAGACATTATTTAGAAGTAGCTTAAACCTACTTTAATTCGAATCGTCTCTTAAAGCAAAACAGCTATTTTGAAATAAAGTTTGGATGTGTTATTTCTAAATAACCCTTATTTTGAATTAACACTTTTGCCCTTCTTCTTCCCAGGGTGCCTTCCTTCTTCTATATATTGGGTGGGGCCAGGGCCCAGGGAGGGGGCCATGTTGCCACACCTCCCATGGTGCCCTTATCCTGATTCAAAATAGCAAGTCCTCTGTCTGGACTTGCTATTTCAATTTGAGGTTTTTGCTTATTTTGATTTAAATTAATGCGAAATAACGATTTTATTTCAAATTAGCTTATTTCAAATTAACTTATTTTGAAATCAGCATCTTCATGTGGACATAGCTAACAGATTTATTTTTCACATGAGCTTTCATGGGAGAAAATCCCATTTCATCAGATGCTTTGAAGATGGGGGAATTTACAGAATGGAATGCAAATAAATGCAAGGGAATGTAAAACATGGGATCAGGTCGCACAGTGACAGAAAATCAGAACAGTTGTTAAGGTTCAACCCTGGGAAGGCTGAAGTCAAATTACCTGCTGTGATGGGAAAAGAAGCCATAGTCTCAATTTAATCCTGCTTTCACACAATCTAATTTGCATATTAATTCCAATTCAGCTGTTTTTCTTTGACATCTTGATGTCCCACTGACATCCCTGAGTACAGTCATTAACAAATCATTTATAGCGTGATTAGAAAGATGGAAGTGCTCAGCAACTGGTTTTTCTGTTTTGTGATTTCTGATGTCAGTTTTGTGTTCGTTTATTCTTTTGTGCAGGGATTGTCCTGTTTGTCCAATGTATAAGATGTTGGGGCATTTTTGGCACATGATGGCATAAATCACATTAGTGGATGAGCAGGTAAATGAGCCCTTGATGGAGCAGCTGGCTTGATTAGGACCTATGATGGTATCTTTTGTGCAGATATGTGGACAGAGTTGGTAGCGTAGTTTGTTGCAGGGATATGTGCCTGCTTTAACGTTTCTGTTGTTAGGTCTATAGTTGCTGGTGAGTATCTGTTTAAGGTTCGGGGGGTGTCTGTAGAGAGTGAGGGGGTCATCTTTTAAAATAGGCTGGAGGTCCTTAATGATCTGTTGTAGAGGTCTGACTTGAGGGTTGTATGTGGTGACCAGTGGCGTTCTATTGTTTTCTTTTTTGGGCCTTTCCTGTAGTAGTTGACTGTGGGGTACCCATCTAGCTCTGTCACTCTGTTTCTTTACTTCTCCAGGTGAGTCTTTTCAAAGCGTCTGATGAAGTGGGATTTTCTCCCACGAAAGCTCATGCAGTAAACGAATCTGTTAGTCTTTAAGTTCCACAAGACTCCTTGCTTTTTTTGCTTTACTAGGCTAACATGGCTGTCCCTTTGGAACTTGGCAATATGGGAAAGCTACACATGGTGTAACAGGGGTCTATCTGGAAACAGAAAAAGAGGTTCAGCTTCTGGAGAACGGATGTCTTAGGAAAGTTTGGGTCCAGAGTGAAGAGGAGATGGCAGGTACAGGAGTAGCAATTCCGCTGCTGAAAAAAGCAGCTCTGCACAACTGGGTGTCCTCAGTGTGCTCATGGAGATGCTAAAGGGCCTCAGCAGCAGTCGGGGGGCTGATTTGTTTGGAAGGTGCTGGGGTAACAGCACCAAGACTGGCACACACACCAGCGAGTACTCTGGATGAGCAGGTACTGGGGTCACTGTCGGTACCTCTGGATCCTCTCTGCGCTGAGTTTTACCCTCGATGCTGGGAAACTTTGTTGCTGTAATCTGCATGTGATGTCTCGCCCAACCAGCCCTTCTCAGGAAGAAAATACTGCACTTAGGAGCAGTCCGTGGTTGATATCTGCTCTTGTGCCCATGGGGATGTTTCTCATTTGTCCTTTCTCTTCAGCTCTGCTAGACCCTAGGTTTGCAAGGTGCTTGGCAGGGCACTCACTGCCAGTGATGGCCATTGTACAACAGGGTCCAACTCTCCCAGATCCCAATGTGCAGGTGGTTATGTAGTGTCCTCCATTATTATGAAGGCAGAGTGCCCCAGCTTCCTGGGTTTGGGACAGGAAGATCTTCCAAATGGAGCAGCAAGCTGTGACACAAGCCTTGCCAAGGCTGTAAAGGCATTTCTGGCGCTTGCCACTCCTGGAGAATGAGCACAGTCAGGAGACATGGTTTTTAAAATGTGGAATCGGGGCATAGTCCTCAGAGGAAGAGAAGGGGTGGTTCTCGGATGGGGAAAGAACTTCATTCACTGAACTGTTTACATGAAAGCAACAAGCTACAACAAATGGACTGGTGTCACTTAGGATGGGAAGTTCTTGACCAAATTCTCTACCATGTTGTCTTTGGATCCTTCTTCATGGTGCCTCTTAGGCCTTGGGCAAGGCCCCTACAGTCACCCAGGTCTGTGTTCAGTGATGGCTGGCTGTTCCACAATGCCAGCCCAGTCCTAGGCAGCTTTGACTGAGCCACAGACAGTCTGCCCCAGGGGTTAAATTAAGCCAGGAAGTGGCAGAATGGCATTCTGGGTCCCTCTATTTTAGGGGTTCAGCGTTCTGGGGCCCCTAAAAATAGAAAATGGAGCCAGAATGCTGCATTCAGGCCCCACTATTTAAAAATAGTGACCCCTGGAATGCAGCATTGCAGCTCCATTTTCTGTTTTTAGGGGCCCCAACACTGAGGACTTAAAAATAGCAGGCTCT
This sequence comes from Podocnemis expansa, assembly GCA_007922195.1. Classification (NCBI taxonomy): domain Eukaryota; kingdom Metazoa; phylum Chordata; order Testudines; family Podocnemididae; genus Podocnemis; species Podocnemis expansa. Next base: position 514,480 of record ML682080.1, on the reverse strand, counting down.
GGAACAGTGTTTCGCCACATTCTGGGCAGGCAGGGAGCTGCCACAGCCTGGCTGAGGCTCTAGCCTGAGCCTGCTTTCACTGAGCATGCTCAGAGCCTCTGAGAATGCTCAGTCAGAGCAGACTCAGGCTGGAGCTGCTCCAGTGACCTGGTGGCCAGGTAATGGGGCCCTGAGTGGGGGGTTGGGGCAGTATTCTCCCCAGGCCTTTAAACTGGGGGGGTTGGGGGCATGTAGGGGGTGCTCATTAATTTGGTACAAAACTGTTGTTAGCTGATACCTGGGGGGGGGGTTGGGAAGCTCAGGGGAGTGGGGGGGTGTGAGGGAAATCCTGGGTTCAGGGACAGCCAAGCTGGCTTGGTGGGGAAAAAGGAGTGAGGGAGGGGATCAGCCCAGGGTAGTGGGGGAAGATGGCACGGCACAGCAGGGGTTTGGGGGAAGAGCAGCAAGACAGGGGCCAGGGGTAGTAGCTGGGGGGGGTAGGTGGGAGGAGGGCACTAGCTGGGGTGGCAGGTAGGCATGTGGGGAACAGTAGCTGAGGTAGGGGGCAAGCGCTTGGGGGGGAGTATCTGGGGCAGAAGAGGGGGGGCCCACGCCACTGGGGGGGGGCAGTCCTGTGTGAGCGAGGCCCACCAATTTAGGAGGGTTCAAGGTCTGCCAAATTATACTTTAATCCCTGGTCTGCCCCTTCCAGGGTTGTCCATGACCAGAAAGAAATTAACACAAATTAATTGTCCCAGAGGCGAGCTAAGGCTTTCTTGGCCCCAGGGAAGCTGATTTGGAGAAATAGTCCCATAAGAGATGGCTTGGAATCAGGTCCACTCTCCCTTCTTTCCTCTAGGGTGGTGGTCCTCAGAGAGATCTTGCTCTCTCTCGCCTGGGCTAGTGAGCTGCTCTCCTCTTTCTGGTCTGCCACTGCCACCCTTTATGCTATGTTTTCCCTTTTTAAATCCCTCCCTCCAGGTCTGCCATCTCTGACAAGCATGTCAGGGTGGGTCTGACAGAGCCTACAAGAGCTTATTGGCCCTGTGCTGTCCAGTGTGGGTTTTGTACAAACCATCACACTGTCACTCCAGCTATTTCACTATTCATAATTTGCACGGTCCACTTAGTTACCTAAGACACATGGTGTTGTTTCTGCTCCTTGATTGAGCAAAACTTTTATGAACAAGAAGGGGAGGACATGAATAAATAATTTGTTGTCTGAACATAAATTTGCTCAAGAAGGCAATTCATTTTCAGTATGAAGTCTTGTGCACTTGCATATTTAAACAAGTAGCTGGGACACATTTGCTTTCTGCAAAGATTTTTGAATACAGAACCAGCACTTATACAAATGCTCAAGGAAAATGAATCAAAGAGCTTGTGCAAAGTGGGTTTTATTGCAGAAACTATTCCTTAATCTTTTCAAAATTCAGTATGTGTATAGCTCGCACTATAACACATACAATTCCGTGACTGAAATGAAACTGACATTTAGAAACTGCTTCTGAAAATACATTTGGTTGGTTAGCCACCCGGAGAGGTCATCCTCCTTGGCGCTGACCCCATTGTAGTTGTGACAAAGGAAGTAGCGCATAGTTCACTGTAAAGGGATTAGTTCATCACTTCTGAGCCTGGCGATGTAAAAAAAGAGATTAACCTTTTCAAGAGCTCAGTGTTATTGTACTTAGTAGAAGTCAGGAGCAAGACAGTTTCATGACAGATCTCTTTAATTTACCAATACTTCATATCTGATAGAAAGAAAAATGAGTGGCAAGGTGGAATTGAGACTATCCTAATCCTGTCTTTTTAAACTCAGATGCAGGGCTGGGAGGGAGCTGAATTGAGGTTGTTTGTGCTAGGGAGGAAAATTAACATGCCCATGTAGGGTCAGAAACAAAGAATGAACAGATGGCTCTGTAGTGGGGGCAGAGGCTTATTTAGAATTAAGATGAAAAGGTGGCTGAGAGGCAACTGTACTATTGACTGGCAACTACTTCAAAAGCACTCTTTTCAGTTATGGAAGAAATATAGCAATCAAAGCAAACCAGGAACCCTAACTGTTTCTGCAAAGCAGTGACCTCAAAAATGACTGGAACTGGGAAACAAACAATGGAAGTTTTACTAGTGTCTGGCATATTCTGGGGGTGGGGTGGAGACAGGTCATGGGGAAGGATCAAAGTAACTTCTGTTCTACTCAGATTCCTATACTGTGCTCATCTCCATGGTATATCTTGCAAGGTATAATTGAGGGGCCCCAAGGGACACAGGGGGAGGGGAAGAATGTGTGACACACCTGATACTGGACAATTGTTCTCACATACTAAAGGGCCAGGGAGAAAGAGACATGCTGGAACAGAAAGGATGAGTTCTTTAGAAACTGAAGGATTTGCTTTCTGTTTTACACCTCTCCCACAGAGTGTTGTTGTAGGGCTGCAGTTATCCGGGTGCAAGGGGAACACTTAATGATCTGGACAGGAATGACCTATAAGGGTTGCAAGCATGTGGAATAAGTAAAAGATCTTTAGGATGTATTGGTTCCAGCTGTGATTCTGATTTAATAGTAAAAGAAGAAATATCAAGCCCAGCAATAGGGCCAACAGCACTAGGTGTTTGCAATATTCCATCGTGCTCTCTTATGCAAACAAACTGACACAAGGAACACTCCAAAGAAGAGACTGGAATCGGGCCAGGCTCGTTACAGAGATGCCTAAGCCAATGCATGATTTAATTTAAGAGTAACAGTTGTTAGAAAAACAGCCCACGAGAACAAAAGGGACCAACAAATATTGATATTAATGCCAAGGACCCCTAATTAACAGAGACAAATGAGCAAGGGAGAGCTGAGGACAGAACTAGAGAAGAAGTGTAAAGGGGTGAAAGGGAAGAGCGAGAATAAGAAAAAAACATGGCAGCGAGAAAAGAAAAAGTTGAGCATGTGAGGAAAGAATATGTTAGACTGAAGAAAGACTGCTCAGGGAACAAGAGCAGGAGCTGGGTAAGAAAAGCCCAGGTCTTGCAGGGTAAGGTAATACAGTAGGAAGTCCACTGGGTGTCACCACAACACCATGGAAAGGAAATTTAGCATGCCAGTAAAGGGAACCATACCTTCCTTTCTGGATTTGAAGGTTTCTTGCACAGCTGCTTCCTCTGGAAATCATGTACATCTGCTGCCATTACCATAGCTGGGACCTCCTTTGTGCTGTGTTGTCTTTGCTTGACATCAGTTACGACATTTGTGAACTGTCACCCTGTTAACACACATCCCACACCCAGAAAGAGGCCATTGCCTGGGTTGCTCATTCTTGCAGTATAGCAGGAGAGCAAGAAGGAGAGGGACATGTGACTACCAGAACTGGCCCAAGAGCTTTTGAATTTGGTGCCCCAGCCCACATGTGTTGTAAGTCTTACGAGCTAACATATTGATATGGTCTTTTAAATACAAAAAATAGTCACTTCCATCTAATTTGGTGTCCCTTAAAGTCTGGCGTCCTAGGCAACTGCCTAGTTCACCTCTTTGGTTGGGCCAGCCCTGGTGACTACACATACCTTTCCCAGTCAGATCCCTCCAAATTACATATGAAAATGTTGAGGTGGGGCATAGCTCCCCACGTGCATCATTCACAGCTGAGAAGTAGCTATAATAATAGTCGGGCTCTACTGTCTATGTGCGAAGCAGACCCCAAGGCCGAGATTCACAGCATCGATGAAGGACATAACAGTGTACAAGTAGTGAAAATGGCCCAACACTACCATGAACGCTTCTTCATTTCAGGCCTCCAGTCACAGTGAACGCTGAGCAGGGAAGAAGTGGGTGCATTTCCTGCAGAGCGCTTAACTCCCAGCCTCTTTGTTCAGCCTACCATGACTAGCTATGGTTGACTGTAGTCGCAGCCACTGCAGTCAATTGGTACTGACCTCTGCCACGTGACGGAGGTATAAACCTTTGATGTGACCAGGCCAGGCTATAAAGATCAGTCTTTAACATCACTGCACGTGTGCGTCATACCTCTATGATTCCAATGAACTGGGGGGGGGGGGGTGTTTTTTCCCACAAGGCATGCTGCTTCCTCTTCACCATCCGGAGCTGAAAAAAAGAGTCACGCAGCTCTGGGTGCTCTTCTGGGAGCCCGTAGTTACGCACTGTTGCTAAGGAATCCAGCCCCTGCCTTGGTAGCCATCTGTGTTCTGCACATCAGCCTCCTGCTGTGGCTGACTCTTAAAAGCCATGCCAACAGTCTTTCTGAAGGATGGCTAGCAAATGTCTCTCCCCAACCAAATAGTGTGGACCTTGGTCGCTCCTCTTCAGGGACTGTCAGGAGTGATTAAGTTCAGTAATATTTGCTCTCTTCCAGTGGGACTCAGCTCCTCCCCAAAACCAACCAGACACCAGGCATCTCGCCTAGCTGCCCTAGCCTTGATTGAGTCTGATGCTTGAGACTTGAAGGTTGTGTGTAGCTGTTTTCTCAGCTTCCCTAGCCTGCATGTTTCTCTGTATGTGTTGGCTGCCCATAGCTGAGCACGTACATCTCACCTCCCCTTATTTTACTGAACGTTTCTCTCAGCTCCCGTGTCTTGTACTGTTCACCACAGATCTTTTTATTTATGTCTGTCTTGGCTCTTTTAGGTTCAGTGACACAAACAAGGAGTCCTATAGCTCTTGAAGACTAGCAAATTTATTTATTGCATGAGCTTTCGTAGGAGAACATCCCACTTCAGCTTTGGAACTTAGATTCAGTGTATACTTATCTGCAAAACTGAAGTTAACAGGCATTGTGTGTAATCAGCTCCTCTGAAAATCAGGTCACTTATTTATGTGCTAATTATAAATTTGTGTGCCTAACTTTACCACCTCTATTTGAAAATCTTGGCCACAGTTCCTTATGCAAAAGTCCTATTGACTTTAATGAGGAAGAAACCAATAGAATGCTAATGAAATTCATTTAAATTCTATATCCTCTGACTGAGGATGAGCCCTTTCTGTCAGCTCTTTTGACCCATCCTATAGAAAGAATATAGTGTTCCAGGGTATAAAGTAGGAGAGTGTGAACTAAATTTGATGATGGGGTTGAAAAACAACAAGATTTCTGCAGTAAGCTGGAGGTTTAGTAGTTGGAAATGACAAGCAGAGGAGTGAGACTTGGGTGCATTAGTTGATACAAGATGACTGTGATCTACCAATGTGATGCTGCAGCGTGAAGAAGCAAATGTGAGCTGTGTGTGTGTGTGTGTGTGTGTGTGTGTGTGTGTCAGTGAAGATATGGCCAGTAGAGTTAAGGAAGCATTAATACCATAGTGCAATGCACATAAGACCACATTTGGAATATGATGTGCATTTCTGCTCCCCCTGTTCAAGAAAGATAAATTCAAACTGGACTACTTGCAGGGAAGCGTTACTAGGAAAGACCAGAGGAATGGAACACCTATCTCATCAGCGGGGAGGGGGGTCTAAAAAGACCTTGGCTTGTTTAACCTAACCAAATGAAGGCAGAGAAGGAATATGACTATTTGCTATAAATACATTCAGGTAAACAGCAGGGAAAGAGAACTATTTAAGCTAAAGATTGATGTTGGCTGGCACAGAAACATGTGGGTATGAACTGGCCATGAACGCATTTTATGTTGAAATTAAAAGACGCTTTCTAACCATCAGAGAGGTGAGGTGCCAGAGTAACGTCTCATTACAAAAAGTGAGGTCAAACAATCTAACTATATGGCTTTAAAGATGGGGCTCAATACATTCGCAAATGATATCGTATAACAGGGTTGCCTGCAATAGCAGGAACTGGCCTTGATGACACAGCAGGTCCCTTTCAGTCCTATGAGCTCCACCAGGAGGGGTATCTATTAGTATCTGAATTTAATTCTATAGAACTTTCCCATGAGTGCCAGCAGTTCTGGAGGAGTGAAGATGCTGCTGTGAATTGGAAAGATTTAAAAGTCTTGTTAAATCCACTGCCCCATGTCACCATGGAACCAGCAGTAGGTTTATGATTAAAAAAAAAACAAAAAAAACCCATGCCCAGAAACCGTTGATGTCTCTGGCTGGGTTATGTGCTGCATGTATATGTGGGAGGGTCACTGGCATCCTTGAGCACAGCAACTCAGGAACATCCAATTGCTGCCTAGAATGAAAGTGCATAGCCTCAAGGTGAATGTGCCCTTTTAGCTGCTGCAGCTGTTTGTGAGGTGGAAGAAAGCGGGAAACAGACACTGACCAAACACATCACTTCCATTAATCCAAGATGGTGGCTGCTATTACTGCCACAGAGTCAAATCACCCTGAAACCAGCACATAATAAAACAAAAACCTTTGTGGGGAAACGCATTGCTGGTGCCTTCTTCCCTGCAGGAAGTCACTTGCCTGTCTTGTGGGGGACACAGTGTGCACATTGCCAGGGCTGGCAGTTCCAAATTCTCTAGACGACTATAGCTGGCCTGAAATAATCCTTTGCCCGTCTTGGCATCTCGTATGGGAGACGCTCAGAGCACTTATAAGTGCTCATTAATTAAGCTTGCGCTTGCTCTGCTGTGCTGTATCCACCAATCTATTTCTTCAGACCTAACCTCTCCCCTATCACCTGGGTTCTTTGCCCTTCTTGTCGCCCCCCAAATCTCCTTAGAGTGTTGCAGCATTTAACCATGGCCTAAACTGACCTTTCATTTTTCCTGATAAGCCTTGCTCCTCTCCCTTTTCCCCATCACTGCTGAGAAGCCCGGGATCGTCTGCAGTCACTCAACCCGCAGCCTTGGCATGATCTAGTACCCACTGTGTTAGGCCCTGTACACCCAGATATTGAAGAGATGGTTCCTGCCTGAAGAACATCCACTCTAAATCAGTGGTTCCTGATATTTCTCTGCCATAGTGCACCCTGCTACTTTTAATGAATTTGAGGCACACCACCATATAGTTGCCAAATAAACTCATGAATATTCATGAGGCAATGTGCCAATCCAGAGCTCTTTGACTAGGTTTTCAAAAAATGTTGTGGCACGCCTGTGTGCCATGGCACACTGGTTGGAAACACTGTTCTAAGTACGCAAAGGACAACAGGTAGCTGCAGTAATCAGGCAGCAGGAGCACAAGCTAATAACCATGAGATGATTATGACTGCCGGAACTAGTGTTTACAGTAGCTCCCTAACTATGGTCAAGTGTTTTGTAGACATGACAGAGAGGAGTTTTAAAGAGAGATTTGAGTGAGGATAACATGGTGGACTTACCAACGTAACATGGCAGAAAGCACAACAGGACTTTGGGAAAAAGTGACTAGCAGGTAAACTTTTCTTCTTGCCTCACATCCAGAGGCTCAATAAATCTTGCTGTTCCCTCTTAATTGTTGCCAACTATCAAAACGCTTGTTCACACCAGATTTCTGTCTCACCTGTATGATTGTAAATCCCGCCTCCCCAGGCTTCCTGGCTCGTCCCAGCATCCTTTCTCTTCTTCAAACCCTTCCTCAGCATCTATTCTTTCTGCTTGTGCTTTCACTCCTTCAGTTTACTCGTCACTCTTCTCTCTCACAATGCCACATAATCCCTTCTTCATGGACCCTTTTTTCCTCTCACCCCACCTTTTGGCTGTCTTCCTGTTTTCTGTCCAATTTGGACTGTAAATTCTTTGGGGCAGAGACTGTGTCTCCAATGTTACTAAGGTGCCATAGTAAAAATGTTGTATCATGACTCTTGCCAGCAGTTTAGGTTGTCCTGTTTCACACAGTGAAAAAAGTCCTAATTCCAACTCCTGAGCTCTTCCTCCTAGGGCTGAAGATTTAACATCACTGCTACATAGGACAAACAAGGAGTTTTGCTAAACTAGACTAACATGGCTGCCCTTTTGGAATTTGTTACATAGGAGTTAATTGGGAGTCACCCTGCCATGTTCTGGTAGGTTCCTGTTGGAAAAAAATCCTGTGAATGAATGAGGCAATGGGCTCCGCTGCAATGACACTCATTCCTTTATTGTTGTCAGTGTTGACATTTTGAAGGGTGCTGGCACTGTCTGTTCATTGCCAGCACCAAATCAAAGCTACGTTACAGAGTAGTGAAGAAGTGTCCATCCAAAGCCAGAGGGGGGTGTGAGAACAATGACCCTTCTCAGTACAGTATGTATAATATATATATATATATTTATATGTCCTGTATAGTCATATGTATAGCGTGACAAGGATAGGCCATCGTACAGTAAACTTTTCATTTCTAAATAAATCACCATAGCAACAGGCACAAGAATTTGGTCCTAATCAAGGGCCTCACCTTGTCAATCAATCAGCTGATCAAGTAAAAAAAAAAAACCAACCTGCTAACCCCCCCAGAACACGCTCTGTACAGTCGCTCACACTAAAGGTAAATAGCTCCCTTGGCGACACACACACACACACACACACGCCCGCACACACCTACATACGTTCATATGTAAATACACACACACCAACATACAAAGAACATTAGAAATGTACATCTGAGGTTGCTGCAGCAACACAGCGAGGCTGAGCGCGACCTAGCCCATCATACCAAAGCGAAGGGCAGGCACCACGGCTAGTGTCGTGGTTCTCATCTTAAATAATCATTATTTATTTACAACCTTACTTGGTTTTTGTGCTAAGAGGGTCGTGAGGTTATTGGCAGAAGCAGAAAGAGAGCGCACACTAGAGAGATTTTCAGATGTATATGTGCAACAGATGTGTCAAAGCGGCACTTAGACACTGAGAGACGCTCAGCCCACCAGCTGCACGCATGCCCACGCACACACGTAACTCTCTGCACGCCCTCAACAGCAAGTGCTAATTGTGAGTTTGCTGAACCCTGAAAAATCAATATCCAAAACTGGTCACGTGGTGCATTGTGACCCCAAAGTGTATTGTGTTAAACTTCCAACCCCGCATGTGAGTTTCTTAATGAGAGCAGCTGAGTCAGCTGGGAGTTTCCACATGGACCCCCATCTTGGCTGTAATCCTGTTTGTATCCCATGAATCACCAAGGCACAGAAAATACTGTAACCTTCAGCAGGCAACAGGTGCTGCACAAGATGTAGTGGGAGATGGTATTTAGCCCTTGATGGGCAGGCCAGCCAGTCAATTAGGCTTTGTGTCTGCACATACCAGTGTTGTTCACCACACGAAAGAAGAGACTGGGGCACTGATATGCCAAGAATGGATGGCCAGGCACAGACGTCAGCATGTCTAAAACTGGGTAGCTAATACTACATAACCGGCATATACTGGAGTCAGAAATAGATGGACAGGAGCTAAAGGGCAACTGCATTTAGCTACAGGTGCCTTTGTGTGTCTAGCTCAGCCAATTTCCAGCACGCTTACCATAGGTGGCTCTTGTGCGCAAATGAAAATCCAGCAGATCTCTCTGGATGTGTCTGAAGCTACATCCATGGTTGCATATAGCCATCCTTCTTAGACCAGGCTTCTCACAGCTCTGCGTTAAAGGGACTGTTCTGTGGCTGCCTTAGCTAGTTCAAGTTCCTCTTGTCCAAAGGGATAAATAGTTGGGGAGAAGGGGTTTTATTCTCAGAGCTGGGAATAGTACATTCTTGCCATGGGTGCATATGGGCATGTAGCTGCTTTTGATTCACCAACCCTGGAGACGGGTCAGAGCTCAAGTCGGTCCCTGTGAATGGTACTGAAGGTAAGACACTTCATCTGGCGTATTGTCCATGCAATCATTCCCACTGGCTCATCCTCAGATTAGCTCTCTCCTCCAGTCTGGGGAGAAGGCAGCCCCTCAGGCAGGTATCCTATTTCTGAGTGAGCTAAAGGAGCAAAGCTGTCAGTTTAAACCAGTGCACAGCCATGTGCTTCATTCCAGCATGACTGGCTAAGGCCTAGGGTAAGGCAGCAGGAATGAGGGGAGCCAAATCAGCTCTTTGCACTAGATGGAGAGCACAAACCCCCTAGCCATGGGAACCCCGCTGGGGGCAACTCCCCATTCCCACCTCGCACAATCTGATCAATTCTTTCTCTCCCCATCAGATATAACTAGGCCAGGCCTCAGCTTTCCCATTACCTAGCCTGGAGATGGGAGAACTGGGGAGCCACTTGTGTATCTGAAGGGGGTACATGGAACCCCCACTTTTCAGTCTGTATCCTCCCCCTGCAGTCCAGTTCTCCATTAATAAGTGTGGGGACAAGTCCAAGGGGAGCTGAGCCTTTTTTTTTTTTTTTTTGATAGAAAGTGCTTCAATCTAGCTCTCACATTGAAGAAGGGACATCACCATAGCCACCGAGCGAGTGGGAATGCATCCCAGCTTTCACTCACCTCTCCGTGCTCCTTTCACATGCTCATGTGGACAAGCCACTCTGTGACTGGCACTGCTCCATGGCAGCACGTTCCCCAGGCCCATGGGCATGGCCCTGTCATGATCTCACAGATGAAAGTGCTCCTTTTGGCTGCGCAGTTACCTTTTCTATAGACTGCAGATTGGGAGGGCGAGTTTCCAGCCTCATCCAGAGAGATGCTGCTTCTCTCATCAGCTTTACACACTCACAGCATCTGAAGTGATGCCAGCACAACAAATGCCAGCCTGTCTCTGTGAGAAGCTGGTGAAGGGGAGAGTGCTAGTGTTGCTATATGCATTCAAATCTTGTCATGCTGAGGCTTGTGTGTTGCCCAGTGGAGAGCTGCACTGGAAACTATTCCAGTCTGGAAGCTCCACGCTGGTGCGTTGGGAGCCTGAACACATCTTGGAGAAGGTAGCCACTGGCACCCTCTTTAAAGAGGCACGTGTGGCCAGCGGAGACGAGAGGTCCCAGCAGGCAGGAAGCAGTGCTGCCTCACTCTGAATGACAGCATTGTAACCTACCGCTTCTAAGGGCTACACCAGGACATTAAATAAGAGGACGGCTGAAGGACCTGTTGTTGAATTCCTTGGACTCCACAGGCAATGCTTTAGCTGTCCATGAACTGGGGACTAAATGGAAAGTTGACTCAGACATGGTTTGCTCTTCTACAAACTGTACAAACTAAACCCTAGATTTGGGGTGATGAACTTGCTGATTCCCAAAATGCAGGAATTTGCAAGCCCATCATCACTGCAGTGACACCTCCATTTCTGTAGCACTTAAACTATGTTAAATAAGATGCTGTTGGTGTCTTCCCTCTGAGAGCTGAGTGAAGTCCAGCCCCCTCCATTCCTTCATTCCCTCAAAAGCTCAATGGCTTGTGGGTTTCAACAGCTAAACAACTGGGAGCAGGAAGTTCTAGAAAGTCTTGCAGAGGCAAACAGCAGACACACTGAGATGGAGAGAGGGAAGCAGCCACAAGTGCAGAAGGCTCTAAGATGGGTGGTGGCTAGACCCTGATGAGGAACTTTCTTGGTCTCACAATAGTACACTCTCTGGGGCCACCCTCATATATTCCTTGGATTTCCTAGTTTGAGCCCAGCAGGATGGATTCCAGGGTACATCTCCTTCTTCCACTCCAGTAGGACGCTGGCCTCAGCCCAGGAAAACCCAAGTCTTCTTGCGTGCATCAAATAAATCGCTTTTTCACTGACCGTGATCTTGGAGATCTCTTTGATCTCTCCTCCCCGTTCACATTTGTTAACCATCCTACAGCCCATAACTCTCTGTCCACCCAGTGGTCTGGCACATCCACGCAGACTGTCTCAGGTGATGACCACCTGCCATCAGGTGAACTGTTGAATGCCCTCCTCCATACTCCCTGCAGTGGATCAAAGATGTTCTTGAGACCAGCAGTTTAACACTTTCTTGTATCACCCAGACCAGATAGCCAGCACAAGGGACAGGTGTGCTCAGTTACCTCTCCTGACAGCAGCACATCTGCCCTTCATTGATCCTTTCCTTCTAGCTGTCAGGACAGTAGATACTTTCATTTCTGGTTTGACCTGCAAGGTTAGTTTCTGAGTAGATAATGTTGTTCTCCAGCTCTGTGGACTTCTTTGGAGAGAAAGGGACAGAGGTTCCCACTGGTTGCTCCATTCTATCGAAAGACTGTGATGCAGCAGGTCCAGCCACCATCAAAAGGTGCCATTGGTGAGCAAAATCCCAGGACTGCTGGAAAATTTAGCTCATCTATTGGCTCAGTTTGGTTAAATCACACCCATTTTGTGCATCAGGGGCTGGCAGCTGAACCCAGAACTAAGTGAGACATTGCTGTTGATACAACATGGGAGGTCTTTCTTCATTTGTGGCTAGCAAGCACAAGGCTCAATTGCTGGAAAATCCCCAAACACTTGTGAATTGGCAAAGCAAACAATCACCCCCCCCCCTTGAGTACACAGAGACTCTGAGTGGTCTTATCTCACAAGAAAGCCCTCTGAGGGAGAGGACACAGTTTCTCTCCCATCTTCCGCTTGTCTCTTCTCTGTAGATGTGACTGTGCAATACGGATAGGCAGTACATCAGTGACATGCAGAAAACACAGCTTCTGCTGGCTGTGGCTGGCTCTATGGGACATTGCACAGCTACTTTAACATGATGGCAGTGGAGAGGGGGATGTTTCAGAAGGGTGAAATCAGCACGGTGCCCTCCACCAGCCTTGGATGTGTCTTAATCTGAACGCGCCTCCTGACTCTGCATTGCCAAACCGCTTCATAAATAAATACAATAAATAAATAAAGTGACAGATCCAGATGGGGAGACAGAGGGGCACACCACACCCCTGAGAACCGTCTCCGAGTTTTTCACAGAAACACACAGACACAAGAAGTAGCTGAAAGACAAAGACGAGATGCGACAAGGCGGGGAGGCTGCCAGTGGGGAATCCGCTTCCCGGGCGAAGCACTTTCAGAAGCAGCCAGTGGTGGGTGGCATAGTCCTTGCTCATGTGATGATGGGAGGAAAGGAAGGCGCTGCAGGGTGTCACTCTTGAGCTGGCATCGTGGGGGGTCGCTGGGACGCAGATGCCAGGGAAACGTGAGTTGTTGAGGGGGGCAGCGACCGGGGTGTCTGGCACCTGAGTGGGGGACAAGAAAAAGAGAGGACTGGTCTCTTGTTACATCATCTACCTCTTCCCACCTCCCATTCAGCTCCAATAACAAGAAACACCCGCCACGTTGCTTAGTGATTGGCTATAAAGAAAATTGCAGTTTTGGGCAAGTGAAAGTAGGGGGGATGGAATAACTGCAGCAAAATCAGGATGAAACTCCCTTTGAGTCCCAGGTTTCAGTCAGTTCTGCCCTTCATGCCCCAGTGAGTTCCACAGTTTCCTGTATACCTAGCTTCTGTGCTTCAGAAGAGGCTGCATTTTAGTGGTGCAGGTTGTGGGACGGGAGACCCTGTACATGTTTGGTATCATCTCCTTGCTTTTTAACAGTGCTTTGACAATGATTACAAAAACTGCTATGGTTTATACAAACGGAACTGGGATGCTCAATCAACTTAGATGCCAAATTTTAGGTTCCCAAATTTGAAAATTTTGGTCCCAAGTTCTTCTTGGAACTGCTAAATGTGCTCTAAGAGTTGGACATAGAACAGTTTTCTGCCCCCAGCACTGAAGCTGTCTCTTTAGTGAGAGGTCAGCTCAGAACAACGGGCTGGCCATGAAAAATGGTTCAAACCGGGTGAGAATGCTCAAAGCTGGGCATTGCTGGCATTTGTTGTGACAATGGTGTTCAATGAGACTTGGATCCCTAGGGTTGTCTACCTCAGCGAGTCTGGAAGGGCCTCACAGATAGAGACCTGCACTACACTTCTGAAGAGGCTCCAGCCATGTAAAAATTTCCCCTGTCCTTGAAACTGCCTCTCTTGGACAGAATGGGGTCCCACCAATCACTTAACAAGCTTGTCATCTCTGTGGAGGCCCTGGGCATTGGCACAGATCACTGCTTTTGTTCGATGTTAAAACCTAGCATGTGTACATAGTGCTTTCCTTCTGGACAGTGCTGTCTTCGCACTGAGACAACCCTCTCCCTAGGACATGGGTGGATATTAGAGGGAGACTGAGGTGATGAGACCTGCTCTTGAGAAACAGCAAAGCCACAGCACAGCTGCAATTTCACCACAGGTACTCCTGGCTTCTATTCCTGGGCTCAGAGCACAGGGGCGTCGCTGGCATTGGGCACGCCGGGGCACGTGCCCTGGGTCCCAACGCCAGTGCCCCGAATCTCCGGCCCAATCTGGCCAGGGATCTGGGGCTCGATTCCCGGACAGCCGCGGCCGCGACGGCCCCATCCCTGGCCAGGGATCCAGGGCCCGGCTGGCCGCCCAGTAGGCCCCACCCCCTTTTCAAGGATAGGGCCCAGGGGGGGCCACGCTGCCGCAGGCGGCTACGCCGTGGCCAGGCCAGGTCAGAAGTGGCAGCAGGTGGCTGGGCCCCATGCCTGTGGGCGGCCAGGCCCCAATCCCCAGCTGGGGACGGGGCTGCCGCGGCTGCCAGCAGCCAGGCCCCAGATCTCCAGCCGGGAATCCAGGGCCCGGCAGGCCGCCCGCAGCCATATCCCTGGCCAGGGGGCGGGGCCGGCCTGCTGGAGGCAGGGGCTGGGCCCATGCCCCGGGTCCCTCCCTGCCCCAGCACCGCCCCTGTCAGAGTACCTGCAGTACAGTAACTACAACAACATCCTGGAACAAATGCTGGAGGAACCAACCTAGGTCTTTCTCCTCTCAATCTGCTGCTCACAGACAGAGAAGAACTGATCAGGAAAGTAGAAGTGAATGGCAACCTGGGCAGCAGTGACCATGAGATGGTAGAGTTCAGGATCCTGATTTTAGGATGAAAGGAAAGACGCAGATCACAGACCCTGGACTTTGGAAAAGCAGGTTTTGGCTCCCTCAAGGAACTGATGGGCAGGATCCTTTGGGAGCCTAATCTGAAAGGGAAAGGCATCCAAGAGAGCTGGCTGAATTTTAAAGAAACCCTACTAAGGGCACAGGAAGACACCATTCTGATGTGCAGAAAGAACAGCAAATATGGAAGGTGCCCAGTGTGGCTTAGCAGAGAACTCAGCAGTGAGCTGAAACACAAAAGGGAAGCTTACAAGAAGTGGAAGCTTGGACAGATGACTAGGGAGGTGTATAAAGATATTGCTTGGGCCTGCAGGGATAAAATCAGAAAGGTCAAAGGCCAATTGAAGTTGCAGCTAGCAAGGGATGTGAAGGGTAACAGGAAGGGGTTCTTCAAGTATGTCAGTAACAAGAAGAGGATCAGGGGTGGTGTAGGTCCCTTACCGAATGCAGCAGGCAACCTAGTGGTGGATGACATGGAAAAGGTTGAAGTACTCAATGCTTTTTTTTAGCTCAGTCTTCACAGGCAGGGTCAGCTCCCAGGCTACTACACTGGGTAACACAGAATGGAGAGAAGGAGAGTAGCCCATGGTGATGGCCCGGCCCTGCTGCAGCCTAGCCGCTCGCCGCCTGGCCCTAGCCCTGGCCAGGGGGTGTGGCCTGCTGGCTGGGGGGCGGGGCCTGGGCCCGGGCCTGTGCCTCGGGTCCCTCCCCACCCCAGCAACGCCCCTGGCAGAGGGAGTTGGCTGACATGGTTGCAGAGCCGCTAGCCATTATTTTTGAAAACTCGTGGCAAATGGGCGAGGTCCCAGATGGCTGGAAAAAGGCAAATATAGTGCTTATCTTCAAGAAAGGGAAACAGGAGAACCTGGGGAACTATATACCAATCAGCCTTGCCTTAATCCCTAGAAAAATCATGGCACAGGTCCTCAAAGAATCCATTCTGAAACCTTTGGAGGAAAACAGAGTGATCAGGAACAGTCAGCATGGATTCACCAAGGGCAAATCATGCCTGACCAACCTGCTTGGCTTCTGTGATGTGATGGCTGGATACATGGATGCAGGAATAGCCATTAACATGATATACCTTCACTTTAGCAAAGTTTCTGATAGTTTCCCACAGCATTCTTCTCAGCAAGTTAAGGAAGTATGGGCTGGATGAATGGACCATAAGGTGGATAGAAAGCTGGCTAGATCATCGGGCAGGGATCAATGGCTCGATGTCTAGTCGGCAACCAATAAAAAGTGGAGTGCCCCAGGGGTCGGTCCTGGGGCTGATTCTCTTCAACATCTTCATTAATGATCTGGATGAGGGGATAGGTTGCACACTCAGTAAGTTTGCAAATGACACCAAGATGAGGGGAATGGTAAACATGCTGGAGGGTAGGGATAGGATTCAGGGAGCTCTAGACAAATTGGAGAATTGGGCCAAATGAAATCACATGAGATTCAACAAGGACAAGTGCAAAGTCTTGCAGTTATGACAGAAAAATCCCATGTACTGCTACAGCCTAGATCCGATAAGTAGTAGCATTGCAGAAAGGGACCTGAGGGTTATGGTGGATGGGCAGCTGGATATGAGTCAATGATGTGCCCTTATTGCCAAAAAGACCAATGGCATACTGGGCTGCATCAGTAGGAGTGCTGCCAGCAGATCGAGGGTTGTGATTATTCACCTCTATTCTGCACTAATGAGGCTGCATCTGGAATACTCTGTCCAGTTTTGTGCTCCACACTACAGAAAGGATGTTGACAAACTAGAAAGAGTCAAGCGGAGGCCAATGAAAATGAATAGGGGGGTGAGGCACATGACTGATGAGGGGACACTGAAGGAACTAGGTTTCAAAGGGGTAGCTGTGTTAGTCTAGTTCAGCAAAACAAGCAAAGGAGTCCTGTGGCTTTTAAAGACTAACAAATAGTCCTTAAGTGCCACAGAACTTCTTGCTTGTTTTGAAGGAACTAGGCTTATTTAGTCTGCAGAAGAGAAGACTGAGGGGGGATTTGATAGCAACCTTCAACTTCCTGAAGGAGTGCTCCAAAGAGGTGGGAGGAAGGCTGTTCTCAGTGATGACAGAGGACAGAACAAGGAGCAATGGTTTCAAGTTGCAGCTGTGGTGGTCTAGGTTGGATAACAGGAAGAACTTTTTCACTAGGAGGGTGGTGAAGCATTGCAATGAGTTACCTAGGGAGGTGGTGGAATCTCCGCCTTCGGAGACATTTAAGGCCCGGTTAGACAAAACCCTGGCTGGGATGATTTAGTGCGAGTGGTGCTGCTTTTAGCAGGGGGTTGGACTAGATGACCTCATGAGCTCCCTTCCAACCCTAATAGTCTACGGCTGTGTTCACACACAGGCATTATTTCGATACAAGTTGTGTCAAAACAACTTGTATCGAAATAATGCCTTATTTCGAAATAACTTAATTCGAATTAAGGAAAATGCTCAAAGCGAAATAGCAGTTTCAGGCAACAGTTATTTCGAAACAAGTCACCGTTGTTTTGAAACAACATGTTCCGACGGCATTGTTTCAAAACAATCGTTTTGAAACAACATTGTTTCGTCCCCACATGGGGTTTAAGTTGTTTCGAAACAATGCCATTGTTTCAAAACAACAGGTGCCGTTGTTTCGAAACAACCATGCATTGTGTGAACAGGGTATTTCTTATTTCGAAGCTACCTCTGTTGTTTTGAAATAAGAGTGCTGTGTGAACACAGCCTATGATTCTAAGGAACCAGGAAGGAACAAGACAGCTCTTTCCACGCTCTCTGTTTGTTCCTTAGGGAACATGGAATCAAGATTGTCACTGGAAACCTCACAGGGGCTGGGAGTACTAATGCAGTGGCACCTTGGCCTTTTTAGGGGTGGGGTGGGGAGAAAAAGAGAATTTGAAATTAGTGATTGCTCAGTCCAAGCGAGACTCTACGGAGACCCTGCGTGGTGACACTGGACTGCACAGGCTGCGTCAGTCTGGGAGAACAGGAGCCAGAGGGAACCACAGAGTGCCTGTATCCAGCTGGCTCAGTCAAGAATCGCCTTTATGGTCACCATAGGTCAGTCCTGTCTCTTCTTTACTAGGAGGGGGATTTTAGGAGCACTGGGATGGAAGCAGGAGGAGCACGTGGATGGAGTAATGGATGGAGGGAAGGCCTACTTTGCATCACTCTGCTGTGAGCTTCCTAGCAGATTAGGGACCAGAGTGATGGGCTCTGGCAGTTGTTGGGGGGTGAGTGTGTAATGCAGGGATATGACAGATATAAACACAAGGGTCCTTCCCAACCCTGGATTTCACCAGGGAAAAGATCTTAAAAGCAGTGACCAGGGGATTGCTTTTCTCTATTCTTCCATTCTTGGAGCTTTCTCATTCTCTGATTCTCCAGTCTGAGGAACAGATGCCCTAGCAGCCACGTATGTGCCAGGTACAGTACAGGTCAGTGAAACTGGTGACTAATTATTGACTGGCCAACCAATGGGGACTGCACAGCTGCTCAATTCCCCTTTGCCTCTTCCACCCTCTTCAGAGGCCCCAGCTGTATCACAGTCAGGTGCTCTTCCACTTCACCCCAACAGGAACTCACCAGGATCGGGACTTCCTCACCCTGGAAGCCGCAGGCCGCTCCAAGAGACTATCCAGGCGCATGAGTCTCTCGAGGTGGAGAGCTCGTGGGTCCTGCTCGCCTTGGTCCCCCGTCAGCTCAAACTGAAACACAGCTGGAGGGGAGAGGTCCAGCTCCAGGAACATGATGTTCTCAGCCTTCACCAGAACAGGATGAAAACAACACCCACAAACAGAGTCACTGACACGGACATGGGCACAAGATCTCTGCTAATCGGGCAGCTGTCAGTCAAAGTCGCCAGACACGCCACCTTGCATCAAAACGCTCTGACCCTGCGTGGCTCTTCTCCATAGCCGGCTCAACCCTGGGAGCTGAGCCATTTGGGGTGATGTGTCTACTAGGGGCTGAGGAGAGGCCCCAGTCCCACTGCACACAGGCCACCACACAGCTGGCTGATTTAGTGGGGTTAATTTCTAATCACCTGCTCTAAGAGTGTGGACAATAAACCGTTACTAATGTTACTGAGGGAGGCCAAAATGTCTGTGATCGATTTCAAGGCCAGAAGAGAGCACTGGGAACATCTAGTCCAGTGGTTCCTAACTTTTTGGCTTACGGGCCACACTGTTACAACCCTGAAGAGCCACCAGTCTCCACCAGCAACCCACCCTCTGCTCCCCCACTGCAGGCAGAGAGAAGGAGTACAGTGAGGAGGCTGCCTCCCTTCTTACTAATCTCCTGTGGGCTGCAGATGGAAACCACAACCGTCCTGCAGCCCCATGCACTCCACCGGGGTCCCTAGGCGGCTCCAGGGGGATGGGCCATCAGTGCCTCCTTCCCTCTGACTTCAGCGGGGACACTGACAACCTAGGCACCCCACTGGAGAGCACTGCTGTGCCCCCCACTACAGCCAGGGGCAAGGGAACGCTGGTCTCCTCTTCCCTCGGCTGCAGCAAGAAGCCTGCACCAGTCCTTTCGTCCTGCATTAATGCGCTTCGCCTGGGTCTTAGGCAGCAGCTCGTGGGAGGGGAGCAACAGGCCACTCTGAAAGCCCCTGTGCACGGGCCATTTTTGGCCCCTGGGTCACAGGTTGGGAACCACTGGTATAGTCTGACCTTCTGTCCAGCACGGGCCAGCGACCTGCCCCTCACTAATTCCCAGAGCAGATCTTTAGAAAAACAGCCAATCTTCATTTAAAATTTGTCAGTGATGGAGAGCCCAGAGCTGGGAGCCTGACTTGAGGCTTCTGCGTCTATGAGGCACCTCAGTGTAACTGGCCTGACTTCTCAAAGCAGCGCCTGCCGACCTCAGTGGAATTAGTCGGCTTTTTACGGAACTGCTCTACATGAGAGGGATGGACTAAGAAGGGAAATCAAAAGTAACAGGACTGAGGAGCCACACAGGCTCCTCTATTATCTTCTCCTGTGCTGACCCACAAGAATATTTGAAATCCTTCTTTTCTGCCAGTCCTCATACAGAGAATCTTTCCTTTCAGCTGTAAATATGAGGGCTTTTTTAGAACCCACCAGGAGCTATGGGGTATAACGCTAATGGCTGAAGTAGCTATCTGGTATGCTCCTGAGTATAAAAGGTTTGATGTACCATGAATCATAGCAACCCCACCAAGTGAGGTCAGTCAGAGTGGAGGCAGCAGTGGCATCCCACTACATTTAAGACCATAAGAACAGCTGCACTGGGTCAGAGCAACGGTCCATCAAGTCCAGTATCCTGTTTTCTGAGACCGGCCAATGCCAGGTTCTTCAGAGTGAACGAACAGAAGAGGCGATCATCAAGTGATCCATCTGTTGATGTCCACTCCCAGCTTCTGGCAATCAGAGACTAGAGTCACCCAGAACATGGTGGGGTTGCACCCCTGACCATCTTGGCTAATAGACGGTGATGGGCCTGTCCTCCATGAACTTACTTAGATCTTCTTTGAATCCTGCTAGGGTGTGTCATACTTACAATTTAATTTGAATTAATGAGGATTAATTAAAATTAAATTAATGAATGGCTACACTGGCTTTCATTAATTCAGACTAAGGAGTTCCTTAGTTTGAATTAATGAAAGCTTACTTCAAAGTTATAAAACCTCACTTAACTTTGAAATAAGGGTTAATTCAAATTTATTAGCTTGAATTAAGCCAGTGTAGCTGTGCTAACTCAAACTAACCACTAATTTGAATTAACGCTTTCTGACCTTCTTCCTCCCAGGGTGCCTTCCTCTTTTTATATATTGGGTGGGGGCATGGCCCTTCTTGATGGCCATATTGCCACACCTCACATGGTGCCCTTCTCCAAATTCGAACTAGCAAGTCCCGTCCATGGATATGCTAGTTTGAATTGGGTTTCTAGTGGGGCCATGTTAGCTTGAATTAACTTAATTTGAACTAATCATTATTAGTTTGAATTAATTAGTTCTAATTAAGTTAATTCAAATTAACCTTCTAAGTGTGGACATAGCCCTATAGTTTTGACCTTCACATCATCTCCTGGCAATGAATTCCATAAGGTGACTGTGTGTTTTGTGAAGAAATACTTCTTTTTTTCCTTTTAAACCTTCTGCCTAATATATTACTGGGTGACCTTTGTTTCTTGAGTTATATGAAGGTATAAGTAACAGTTTCTTATTCACTTTCGCCATACCAGTCATGGTTTTATATCTATCATATCCCCCTTTAAGCATCTCTTTTCCAAGCTAAAAAGACCCATTTTTTTAATCACTTCTCATACAAAAGCCATTCTATGCCCCTAATTATTTTTGCTGCCCTTCTCTGTAGCTTTTTCAGTTCTACTATATCTTTTTTTGAGATGGGATGACCAAAACTGCAAGCAATATTCAAGCTGTGGGCACCCCATGGCTTTGTAGAGTGGCTCTATTCCTTTCCGAATGGTTCCTAACATTCACTTCGCTCTTTTGACAGCGCTGCGTGCTGAACGGATGTTTTCGGAGAACTCTCCATGACAATTCCAGGATCTTTCCTGAGTGGCAGCAGCTAATTTAAACTGTGACATTTCACAGGTATAGTTCAGATTATCCCTGCCTTAGCTATTACAGAGTGCATTATTTTGTGGTTACCAGCACTGAATTTTAGCTGCCATTTTGTTGCCCCATCACTCAGTTCTGTGAGATCTTTTTGTAGCCCTTTGCAGTCTGCTTTGGACTTACCTACCTTGACTTATTTTGTTATCATCTGCAAATTTTTCCACTTCACTGCTTATCCCCTTTTCCAGATCACTGATGAACACACTGAGCAGCACTGGTTTCGGTACAGATCCCTAGGGGTCCTGCTATTCACCTCCCTCCCTTCTGGAAACTGACCACTTAGTCCAACTCTTTGTTTCCTGCCTTTCAGCCAGTTACTGACCCAGGGGTCGGGGAGATGCCTCTGTTGGTGAATGTGGCTGGCAAGTGGGGGGGGGAGATGACATGGGCATAAGCTGCTCCATGGCTCCTTTCTTCTCCCCCAGACACAAACAGTGCAAGGTGGGAGGAACTTAGCATGGCTCAGAAGGAGAGCTGGTTCCCTTTGACCCAACAAACAGAGCTGCTTCTTCCAGGCCAATGCTTCATCGCCAGGTGGGCGATATCCTCTTCCCACCCCCACAAGCTTATAGGTAAATCTTCAAAGCCAAACCCGGAACATAGTGCATCCAGATGCTATGCTTCACTATGCTTAAACAGCTCCAATTGCTGGGATGACCCCCTGCGCCGAAGAAAAAGGAGTCACCCATTTCTACCCTCAGAGGATCCAAGACCTTGAGTCCCACACTCCTTCCATCAATCCACACAGTCACACATAGGTTCCACCTTTTCCTCATCAGTCCACATAATGACTTTACTCCACCCCTCCCTTCAACTCCCTCACTCACCCGGTACCTAGGATGGGATCCCATGGCCATGGCCACCCGAGCATACTGGCTGATAGGTCTTTTGTAGCCTACGGCGGACGTCGGCCTCTTCTTCATTTGACTGTTGCCGCTAAGGAGAGATTTAAAATAAAAAATAAACATTTTCCAATATAAAATGATTTACTAAAAATAAATCAAGACAAAGCATTGAACTGCTGCCTCATTCTCTCTCTAAATGGATGCAAATTTCTGCACAGTTCGTCTTCCCTTTCTTCCCATTATGTGCCCAGGGTCTGGTGGAGAGCTGGTCCCTTGGACTAGTGGCTCTCAACTTTTCCAAGTGACTGTACCCTTTACAGGACTCTGAGCTGTCTTGCGTAACCCACATTTCGCTTCACTTAAAAACTACCTGCTTACAAAATCGGACATAAAAACACAAGTGTCACAGGACACGCTTACTGAAAACAACGGCTTACCTTCTTATTTCTACCACAGAATTATAGAATAAATCCACTCAAATATACATATTATATTTACATTACAGTGTACAGAATACAGAGAAAGATATTGTATGAAATTTTGGTTTGTTCCAGTTTCACTAGTGCTTTTTATGTAGCCTGTTGTAAATCTAAGCAAATATCTAGATGAGTTGCTATACCCTCTGGAAAACCTCTGCGTACCCCCATGGATGCACACACCCCCAATTGAGAACCCTGCCCTAGTCTTCCAATATTTTACGTCTATTAATTTCATGTCCTTAACAAAGACCATCTACAAGGATGAAAAGTGTAAGCCCCTAGGAACAAGAGGAATGTTGGGGAGATGTCCAAGGGCTACGGCTAATAGCAGAGGGGCAGAAACTAGTACAGGATCACTGTGGCTGAACAACGCAGGACTGGAATAGCTTCATCAGTCTGTGGAACAGGCTCTCTGAGGAAGTTGTGGCCTGTGAATCTCCAGACAGGAAGATCATCGAAGAGGGTGCTTGGTGGGTTGGGAAACTGAAAGCCAAGGGGTTCAGACAGGAGACACAGAAAGAGATTTGGAGAAGTGGTTGGACTGAGGGTGTAGGGGGTGGGGGTTCATCCAAGCAGAAAAAATCCTCCATACTTTTTGAAGCTTGTCCATCACTGGGATTGCAGACAGATGAGCCACACTAGCTCTTTTTGCCTCCAATAAACGTAGGCTGGGAAGGATTCACTTGTTATCAATAAGTGTGAGGAAACATCAGTGTCACCGCACGCACGTGCGCGCACACACACACACACAGAGGAAAAAACATTTCCATCGATCAGCAAAGTAAGAAAGAAGATGCCTGAGCACTTAAGAGTTTGATGTAAGGCTATTTATGTGGTATATGCTGACATCCAATAGTGACAATTTGTGTTTTAGTGGTCATCAAGCATTCACTTTTTGAATCTCAGTGCTAACAGTAATCAGTGGTGGGCCCTGCTGTCTGGTCCCCTGGTCCCTGCATCATTTTCCACAACTGTGAAAATTTACATCACTACATATCATAAAAACAAACCATTATTATCATCCATCAAAATTATTTACAAAAATTTCTGCCCACCTAAATAAATAAAAGTCTTACTCAGAAAGATCAAATCCACCTATGCATGGGGCATCTGTCTTCCCCACCCATCGGCTCTGTATTAGCCCTTACCACTGGGTCGCAAACAGTGGGCTCATGGAGCAGATCGCTGAGGTCTGGAGTGCTGGTTTACCATGAAGGTGGGCAGGGAAGAGATGCTGGTCGAGGTGGCAGCTCCTGCCAAAAGGAATTTAGCTGCCCCGATAAAGAATTTAACACCAGCAGCTGAGCAGCAACCAGGACAAAGAGCCACTGCGAGAAGGTCATTGGGTTTCAGCGTATGACTGCAGGGAGGATGGGGAGTGTTAGGCGACTTACAGGACAGAGCATTTGCCCCCAGTGTTGGGCCTGGCAGATCTGGGGGGTGGGAAGAGAAAGAAGCCAAGACAAGGAGGAAGGTGGAGAGGTATTTTGACAGGATCTCTAGCGTAAGAAGTGGGCAAAACAACGGAAAAGCGGGGAGGCCTTGTCCTTGGCCTTATAGGCGCGGTGGCAAAGGGGATGGTGACGTAAGCCAGACAAGGGCTTTCACTGTCTGCCTACGGCTCCTCTCACATTGCCCTGGCACTCCCAGTTCCCGCAGTGCTCCGTAGCCAGGGCCAAGCAGGGCCGAGGAACAGGAAGATGGCAGCGAGAGAGGACCCATGCAGCCCCCATTAATTATCCCAAGTAAACCCCCACGCCTTGCAGTGCTGTGGCCACAGTCTCCAGGGTTCAGGCCTTGTCTTATGGGAACAGGCTCATTGGCAAAGCGCACAAAGTGGGTACTATGCACTTAAGCTGGCTCAGCACAGCACGCACCAGAGCTGCCACCTCTGAACCCTCTGGACTTTGCACTAACCCCTAACTCCCAGCAGCCTACACGGGGCTGTGGTACAGGCCAGACTCCCCCCAGTTCCATGTGCCGCTGGCCTGTCCCCGACACGAGGGTTTGAGGAGGTGGGGGGAGGCCACAGCATGGTGCCACTTATGACAGCCTAAAGTTGTGCTGATAACGGACTGATTCACCCCAGCCACTTACAGTCCCTCTATGGCCCCTCTGTGCTGCCCCAGTGACACAGAATGAGCCCCACAACTGCCAAAGACGCCTTGTGTCAGCTTGGGCCAGTCGCTTAACCTTTCTGCCCGCTCTCTATAATGATGGCTCCCTTCTCACATCCTCTCTCATGTGTACTTAGAGCTAGATCCCAGAGCTCCCATGAGCCCCGAGTGAGAGGCAGTGCCTAGGACAAGGGCAGGACTGAGCTATGACTCCAAGCTGTGCTTTGGACATTCGTTCCCCCTTGCTCCTGGTGGGATGTAAGTGGTGCTACCCTTTACAGGAGATCATTTATTTCCCCCTTCTCACTAGCTCCGATGGGCTGGGCAGCAGGATAGGGGATAGAGTGCCTTGGCGTGGTTGCTCCTCTGTTGCATGAGGTGCTGAGCAGCATGTCAGCCCCACAGAAGCTGCTCTGTAGGGACCAGCGGTGTGTTACGTGTTGAGCCTGCAGACTGATCATCAGGACACGTTCCAGATGGGGGCTGCAGGAATGATCCCACCCTGGCCCCTCTGGGATGCAGGGTGGGACCTAATGAGGTTTTCCTCCTTGTCTGCTGTGACTCACTGCCCTGCCTGTGGCTTCTGCTGCCAGCTGCATCACACTGACCAACGCTGTGCCTCTGGAGGGTGCTGAGTGAAAGCAGCAGACACAGCAAGAAGACATGCAGCTGATACACCATTACTGGTTCCTTCCCCAGCCCCTGGCAAAGTCCGATAGAGACAGGGAGAACTTTGTGTAAAGCCTGGGGCTACCACTGCATGCAGACTCCGGGGCTGAGAGCCACACACAGAGCTGGGGCGGGTGCCACAAGGTGTAAAATGAAATTAATCACCTGGTGAAATTAGCAGTGAGCAGATTTAACATGAATAAGAAGCACTTTTTCAATCAATGCACACAACTAACCTGTGTCACTCATTGCCCAGGGATGTTGTGATGGACAAAAGTGCAGCCAGATGGTCACAGAAGAACTGGGTCCACCAATGGCTATTATCAAAATAGTCAGAGACTCAACCCCATGCTCAAGGTGACCACAAACCTCGGACTCAGAAGCTGGGTGGAAGACAAGGGTGGATCACTCCACAATTACTCTGTTCTGTACGCTCTGTATGGCTTCAGTATGGGCCACAGTCATGGACAGGATACTGGAGAAGGTGGACCATGGTCTGACCCATTATGATCTGACCCACTTCTTTTGTTCTTAAAAGCCTCACTGTCTGTCTGGGAAATGCCAGGCCCTCTGCCAGCATTTCTATGAGGCCATCCAAAGGCGAGTCCCGCTCTAAGGAGTGACTCAGCGACCAGCACCTGTCAGCCCGACTACTGAGCCATTTCCTGCTCCCAGAGCCATTGTCCTGCCAGCCCCTGACCATGAGGCACTCTCGGGCTAGATCTGAAAAAGGGAGGCCAAAAGCAGCATGAGCTAGAGGCTGGAATGGCCTGCTGGGCATATAGTCCCAGCCAGCCCTGCCTTCGTCTGGTATGTGGGGGAAGTGAAGGATGCTCAGATAGGAGAGACGGGAGTACAGCTTGCCTGTCCCTGAGCTGCCCTCGATTCTCACCCTTCTGCCGTGCTCAGCCCCCGGGGACTGTGGCCTTCTCTGCCCCTCGCTGCACTGTGACCGGACAGCTGCTGTCAGTATTTGCCTTTCAATGGGCTCCTTTTCTCTGGCTGATCTGACAGGCACGACCTCTGTGCCCTGCTCTCTCAGGGCACTGGGACACATGCAATGCAGGCCCTCAATGGACTCCATGCACCACGCTCCTCTGGCGCCTCCTTCCACCCTCTCACTGCACAGTGCCACCTCCCCACAGCCAAAAACTGATCTTGTGATGTGATGCCCTTTCCTCAGAGTCTCCACTCCCCACCTGAAATTCTGAGCCAAGTTCATGCCCTAGGAGGTGTTTTGTTCGGCTGCCTCTGGGCAGCGATACACTGTGTTACGGTGTTAAGGTGGCTTCTCTGCTCTGTGAGACGATAACCCAGTAATGGACACCCTTGCCCAGCTGAGCCTCTGTCCACACTGCCGTTCCAGACTGCTAATATTCCCTGTTCAGGATCCTTCCTCCCGCAGTCGCGAGGGGGTGCAACTCATGCCTCAGAAAAACACCCCAAGCACAGGCCAGGCCTGCAACTGTAGCCTCACCCGCCAGCAGGCACAAGTGGCTGGAACTTCCACTGGTCCTCCTCACAGTCATAGTACAAGCGGTTCATGATCTTGTTCTTCTCTTCAGGAGGGATAAAGTTCTCAATGATCAAGTATCTAAGCAAGAGCCAGCATAAGAGGGAGACAGAGTGAGCGGGTGATGGGGGCAAGACAAAAGGGGCAATGAAGTGAGAATAAAGAAAAAGGGAGACGAATGGGAGAAAAAGGTAGGAATAGGCAAAGTGTTGGGAAAAGATGGTGTGCAAAATACACAGAGAAATGGAAGAGAGAACGGGAGAGAAACGTGGGGAACCAAGAGGAACAGGTGGAAAGAGACAGGATAAAATGCCAGAATCAAAAATCAGAGAGAGAAATAGAAAGATGGGAACAGAGAAAGAGAAAGAACATATCAATCCAAGAAAAGAGACACAGCATTTCCTATATGCTTTGTTTTCAGACAACAACACTGCAGTTCCCTAAGCCACGGATTTCCCCACACTGATCACAGCAATACTTAGCACTTAACACCAATGCCCTGTGTGAAGGTTAGCTAATTACCATGCTACAGAAAAGGCTCATTAATTCACATGGGTCTTTCCCAAATCTGCAGCATGGCACGATTGGGTGTGTTGATGTAGCATAGACACGCCTCTTGGAGGCAGCTGCTCTTTCTCAGGGTATGAATGCAAGGAGACTAGCATCACTGTTACTTTTTATCAGCCCACTTGAGCTTGATTTTGAAGGACAGACCCATGTGATCATGAATATCCATTTATACTCAACTAATTTACATGCAAAAATTCCCAACATCCATCCGCACATGAGACACTGAGTCTTACCTGACCCAGGAGAATTGATTTATCCTGATCTCACCCCACACATAAATTCTGCCCAGACAGCTCCCCTCATCCCTTGATTATTTGCAAGGTCTTTCCTCATGAGGCATGTGAACTCTAGATATTAAGGCCAGAACAGACCATTACTTATCACCTAGCTGATCCACATAACACAGGCCAAAGACACTCTCCCAGGCATTCTTGCATCAAGACCATAACCTTTAATTGAGCTAGAGCAGTTCTTTCAGGAAGCAATGCGGCCCTGATATAAGGATGGCGCATCTGTCACCTCCAGAAATAAGTTGTTCCAGTGAAAGGTATCCTCACTGTTAAATATACGCACCTTAATTCTCATCAGAGTTTGTCTGGCTTCAGCTTCTGCAGTGCCTTGTCTATTAGAAATCAGTTTCTCATGTATATATTTGTAGAATGATCAAGCCTCCTCTCTTAATCTGAATAAACTACTTAGATAGAGCTTCTTAAATCTCTTGCTATAAGGCAGGTTTTGCAGACCTTGAATGATTCTTGTAGGTCTTTTCTGAACCCTTTCCAATTTTTCAACAGCTTTTTTGAATCATGGACAGCAGAACTGGCCACAGTGTCTAGTAAAGGCTTCACTAAAGCCAGCCTTATGCTCCCAGGATGTGCACTGAACCAGTCAGCTATAGCATTTCACTGGGAGATCATGCTGACTGGCTTATACCTACCGTGACATGGAAGTCTTTCCAGGAGCACTGAACCTCTAGGATACTGTTCCCCATCTTGTCAGAGCTCCCTATATTCTTTGTTCCTAGATATGGGACCTTGCATTTGGTTGTACTACAGTGTCATCAGGATCAGTCCACGTAACAGCTATTCCCATCATCATTTACCATTCCTCCAATTTATGTGCCATCCAAAGATTTTGCCGCTGATGATTCTACGCTCTCCCGACATCACTGATAAAGCCATTGAATAGCTTTGCGGCATGCACAGATTCCTCATTTATGATTACTTTCTGCGACCCTTCAGTTAACTGGATTTTAATCCATTTGACATGGGTCTATGGCTTTTGCAGGACAGGATGTTTATTTTGTTATCACTGTAAAAGAGGAATACACCATCCTACTTCTTTCTGAAGACTTCTGCCTTTTCTGTAGGCATGGTACCCTGGCTGGTAGGGCACTTCCCAGGAAGGCTTGTATCATGCAATTCCCAGTAAGATGGGAAGAAGCTTACTTCAGTTTAAGTTCCCGTGTCTGCTCATTTTGGGCTTCCTCCAGGTCCTGCCGCACTCTGATGTACTCATCGTGCTGGTCCTGAATCTCTGCCTTCACAGCCTGCAGTTTGGCGTATAGCTAGAACACCAACAAAGAGCTGGTCATTTAGTGCCTGTCCACAGCAGCAGCCTCTGGGTTGTGGCCTGAGGTCTCATCCATATAGAAAGCAAGTCACTTATACACATTATTCCCAAATTACAGGCCTCCCTAGGATCTCAGACTGGGGAGGCCCCAACGCTTGTCTGACATTAAGCCACACAGGACGCTTGCCAGGAGCCTGAATGCTGTGTTAAATGTGGTTAAATGAAGCAGGCTGCACCTTTAGAACAAAGGTGAGTCTTGCAGAGACTTTGGGACAGATCCCCAGTTGGCATCTCTGCAATGCTGAGAGACACCAGCTGCAACTCCAGCAGCACATGCTCTAGCACCCTATGTCCCAGCTTGATCCAGAGCTGTGGAGACCACAGATCCCAGTGTGCAATAGGTCCCCATAGACTGAGCCATCTGGCTTGCCCATTGAGGACTTCACTCTGGCAGCATGCACAGGTGTCACATAAAATCAGGGGCACTATTTGTCCTGCAAGTCCTAGGCTCACAGGAAGCCAGACAGACCTACCTGTCACAGTCCTCCCCTCCCCTCCAGTTTCAGCACAACAGTAAATTCACCCCTAAGGGTCATTAAAAAGAAACAGCCTGAGGCTGTCTCCCCACAGCTGTGTCCCAGCATAGGTAGCCTCTCACCTTCTTCAGCTTCTTGGTTTTGATCTCCACTTCCTGCTGCAGAGACGTGAAGGTTTCCCGCAGCTCCATGGTCTCCTCATCCCGAAGCAGCATCTCCTGCTGCATCTCTCGCTCCCGGCGTTTCTGCATCAAGGAAAAACACAAAACCCAGCTAAACAAGGAAGACCCAGTGACAGGAACAGAACCCCACTCTCGAAATCAACCTGCTGGCTGGCAGAGCATGAAGGGTGGTTATATGCAAATCAGGGGTGTGCGATTCAGAGCCATTCATCTCAGGCAGTCCAGCTCAATGCCTGGCCAGGCGTGTAGTGACTGAAAGCCATGATCATCTGACAGTGAGTTGCTAGCCCCTTTCTGGGAACAATGTCCACTGCACAGCATAGACTCCCAGCCTCATTAGCTGCCTTGGCACAGAGCCTAGGGATGGTCTAGGTCAATCCCACCAAAGTCCACAGACCTCCCCTTTCAAGACCTCCTCAAATCTAGCTCCACCATGCCAGGGACAGAAAGAAGCAGCTGAGCTTGAGTATGGCTTCAGCTACAGCACACTTGCCCTGGCAATGGGGACAGGACCTAAGTGGTCGCGCCTAGGTGGATTGAGTTTATCCCGGCTCCTTCATTTGGTTTGCCGTGTGCACTCTCTTACCAGTGGTATTCTGGTGGGTGCCCGTCTCTGTAATAGCTGGGCACTGTCCACTAGGCTGAGTTTGGCAAATCCTTTTATACAGGTCCCCTAAATACTATTCAGTTATTTAGGAGCGTATGTTTTATCAAATTCACCCTGTGAAATATCATACAAATGTATGTAATATACATAGCTGGTCCAGGCACACTCTACTGACAGTATCCGGCATCGAGGATGGCGCCACCAGCACTGGTCTTTGAGGTCCCCATCCAGTGTCAGCCCTGTTCAGCCATCTTCCAAAGCAGAGTCCTTACTTGCTCAGCTATCTCCTGCCTCTTCAGCTCCAGCATCTTCTGTTGCTCATTTGTGTGGTCCATGATGTTCCTCCCTCCTATCAGCAGCTTGCTCTCCATGGCCTGCAGGTGGCAGGAGAAGAAGGGAGATGGGGAGGAATCAGAACATTTCTCTCATGCACATGCCAAAAAGGAACACGGGCCTAACTAGGAGGAAGGGACACCTGACCTTACAGCTCCTGCCCTGCACTGGTAAGTGGAGCAGGAACACCTCAGAGGGGGTTGGACCAGACTTGTGGGTGGGAGGACAGCAGGAGGGAATGCAGCTACTTTGAAAGACAGAATGAAAATCCAGCTTCTTCAGCTTGCTAATGGGCTGAAATTGTTCAGAACACAGCATTTATGCAGCACTTTCCATCTGCAAATCATGTACAAACATGACTTCAATAACCTCCATGCCTTGCCCCTCTTGAGGTAGGGCTCTGTTACCTACACTGACAGATGGGGAAATCAAGGCACTGAGTCCACGCCCAAACAGTTGGGTTTTCAGGAGTGACCAAGGGCCATAGGAGTACAGGTCCCATTGAAAGTCATGTAGGTGCTTTTGAGAACACTGCCCGTGGTCTTAAAAAAATGGCTATGGATTTTGAGAGCTTCCATTTGTGGCTGCCAGACTCTAGATGGGAGATATAAAGGGCCTGGCCACAGCCTAATTAAATTGTGTGAAAGCAGGATTAAATCGAGACTATGGGTTCTTTTCCCATTACAAAAGGTAATTTGACTTCAGCCTGTTCAAGGTTTGAACCTAAACAACTGCTTTGATTTGCTGTTACTTTATGACCTGATCCTATGTTTTACACTCCCTTGCATTTATGTTCATTCCATTCTGTAAGTTCCCCCATCTTCAAAGCATCTGATGAAATGGGATTTTCTCCCACGAAAGCTCATGCAGAAAATAAATCTGTTAGTCCTTAAGTGCCATACAACTCCTTGGGGTTTTTTTTGTTTTTGTTTTTTTTGCTGGGCTAGACTAACACGGCTGCCCCTCTGGAAATTAGAGAGAAAAGCCAGACTCATAGAGGTCCTGATGGAGGAAGAGTGGTAGGATGGGGACACAGCCTGGATGTGTGCAGAGCAAGGGAAGAACCATGGGAAAGGAAGTAACCAGTATAAATAGTGAAAGATATGGTGATCTTGGTAAGGAAATGTCTTGGCCCTGTTTTTAAAGTCTGGTTTTCATTAATCTGACACAGCCCCTGAAAGCATTTCAGTGCCTCTGTCAGCCTGCCTCTGATCAGGGTGCTTAGCCACTGTCAGCGGCTGATAAGGCCCTAGATGTTACTTTCAGAGTCACCTGAACACTGAGTTAGCAACTCACCAAGTGCTCAGGCCACATCTTTGGGGGAGACATTTACCAGGTCTCAACCCTGGAGATGCATTTGGAGCCTGACTTTCTGCGACACACAAAAATTGCTGAGAAAGGCTAAGATGACTCCAGTTAAATGACAGTTACTGTGTTCACTGCAGCATTTTCCAAGGCCTCATGCATAATAGATGCCAGGTCATGATTCTGCTAGTGAGGCTGAGACTGGGGTGACAAGTTGGAGGCAGGTAACCAGGAGGAAACTGCCAAGGGTCGGTGCAGAGGGACATGCGAATATCAAGGACCAGTCAGTCACTCACAGACAGTAATGGGCCTCAGCAGTAAACAAGGAGGCCCATGGCACTTTTAAACTAACAAACGTATTTATTGCATGCTTGTTGGCCTTAAAAGTGCCACAGGACTCCTTGCGTGTTTTGCTGAACTAGACTAACACGGCTAACCCTTTGGAATTTGTGAAGAGAGTGCAGATGCTGGGAAAGGCTGCTACGGTGTTGGGGTGGGGGGGGGAGCCCCCAGCTCCAATTACTGGATTTTTGCAAAGAGAATAATTGAAAGTGACCAATTGCTCTGCAAGCACCTACATGCAGCAGGGCAGGGCACCGTCCACTCGCAATACCAGAATCATGCTTTGCCTGGACCTGAGGGCCTCCCTGTGAGAGCCTCAAGGCACTTTATGAACATCTGTTAAGGAATATGGGACTTCTGCACGGAAGCTTTTGACAAAGCCTGTTTTCCGTGAAGTTCAGAGAGGCAAAGGCAGTGCCAGGTGCTTTTCTGAGCAATGTCAGATGGTAGTGAGGAGGCAGCATAGCTAGAAATACACTTAGTGCAGGGGTCTCAAACTCATGGCCTGCGGGTCGCATGTGGCCCCTAAAGTTATCTTCTGTGGCCGGCAAAGACACTATCATTATCAATATTTGCAATATCATTCTATGAAAAGGTTTCAGCGGTGTGTCTCTGGGGCTAAAGTACTAGTCCTCAAGTGGCCCTCGTGACTCGTGGTTTGTGGTGATTTGAGTTTGAGACCCCTGACTTAGAGCTCCCCATCCAGCTGGGAAAACACTTAGAGCTTCCCACCCAATCTCACGCAGAAACAACAAGGGGCCACTCCCTCCACTGCCCAGCCTGTGCAGGGCACCAGGCAATCACACGCATACCTTGTGCTTAAGATAAGCAGCACCCAGGAACTTCAACAGCAGCAACACGCGCAGACAGAGGAGGTTGGTAACACAGCACATCCATGACCACATGGCACAGCTTTATCCCACACACCTGAGAGCTGCACACGGTTATGATTGATCTCGGGCAGTCAGGTGAATCCCAGGCATTCATGTTACCTTGTCAGTCCATGAGTGGATGGTGTCCTCTCCTGACCTCAAGTCTGCTCTCCAAAGAATGTCTCTGAGCTGGGCAGCCTGACTAAAGTGATGGCCATTGATGATCACTCCTCGGGAGGCCAGTTCTCAATGTTACATCCCTACGACTCATAAAATCAACCCATCCGACACCCAGCAGTCTCCACTGGCCACGCACGAAACACCTCCAGCTTCAACTTCACATGGCTCAGAAAACAACCCTGTAAGTGACACTGACCGGCCACCCTTTTTGTTTCTTTAGCTTACAGAGCACAGAACCTAGAAGAAGCCATCCCTCGCTCTTGGTGTCCCCTCCAAAGTGCAGCACCAGAGACGGCAGAATTCAGGATCTGCAGCCTGGGCTATATGAAAACCTAGAAGGATCGCTAGACTGCAGATCAGCTGGAATCAGGGGCTCTGAGGAGGCCGAACATAACCAAATAAACACTTTGGTCCAGGGGGTAACACATCACTCTTGAGAAATGTGGCATGGGATCTGTAAGGGTGACAAGCAACGTTCCCTCTAAGCTGTGTGCCTGTATGGCCACACAGCCGCTGTCGCACATATGCGCACGTATCAGAGACACCCGTACAGTGCGCACACAGTTTGTTACATAGATCAGCGCTCTCCAAACTACTGCCGTGGGCCATACCTGGCCCAGAAAGCACATTCATACATCCCGAAGGGAACTGCGGCCAGGCTGGGGAGTTTTCAAATCTCCCACCCTGAGCATGTAGCCTGGGCAAGGGGCGTCTCTCCGCCAGGTAAGCTGGAAGGGACCCTGGGGATCAGGGAGCTGGCAGGGAAGGGCCTGGGGATTGGGGAGCCAGTGGGGAAGGGCAGGAGGGTCAGTTGGGGAACCGGCCCATGCTATCGTGGCCCAATCCACACTTTAGCATGGAAAGGAAATTTAAAATTATCTTAATAATAGATGCAGCTAAAGTGTGACCCATCTGCACTGCTGCCAAAGCACAGGAGATCTGCACTTTTAAGTTGTTTCCCAAAACACACAGGTTTGTGAAGTTAACTGAGATGGAAAACACTAGAGACCTAGATCTTGCAATCTCACACCTTGTATAATAATTTACTCTGGAGAACAGATTTGAAAGGCACCCACTCTGATCTGGCAGCATTTTACGTCCCTTTAGTAGTGATCGCAGCAAGGGGACGACAACAGAGAACAAGGCCCCTGGATCCTGATTCTTATCAGTTTTATACCAAGATGATGTCCAGTTCAGTGGAGTTACTTCTGGTTTACACCAGTGTATCTGAAAGCAGTATCAGAGTCCAAAATCCTGCTTTCCCAGCATTTACCTGCCAGAATATTTAGCAATGGGTAGATTTAGCCACAACACCTGAGCTGACGGCGCAGAGGAGGCTGGAGGCTGCTAGGGCAGGAATTCAGAACTATTTTCAGGAATGGGCATCCGTATACCTCATCATCTGCTGCAATGGCTGATTTGATTCAGTGGATTTTCAGCAATGGGCAGATTTAAAGGGAGACTTAGGAGTTGTAGCTAACTACAGCTGACTCCTTCTGTCTCTCTTCAGGGTTTCTAGGCAGTATCGGGCAAGAGAGTCATCTGGCTTCCCCTTCAGGTGCCAGAATGGCTCATCTGTCAGTGCAGTCACCAGAGCTGTATGGGCACGCCGGTCCATATTGTGCCAGGAGACGTGCCACTACTAGGCACAGTAACCATGGTTGCTGCCTACTGGATGGGCCACAAACTGGACTGTCTCCTATACCAACATGCTCACAACACCTCCGAACCCGGAGTCACAGGACAGACCCTGAGACGCAGGAAAATCAAAGGAAAAGACCCATTGGGCTATCTGATCTTTCCAGTCACTCCCCCAGTGCCTTTTCAGGGCAAGACGGGCCAGCTCCTTACAGAGCATTTTCCAGTGCTTGCTCCTGACCAGCTTTAACTCCTAGGATACTTGCCATTCCTAAATTATTAATCCTCTTAAGGGCAGGACGGTCCCTAAACAGCTGGACCGAGACCACTACAGGGAGGTGGGAGAACAGGTTTCTGGGCCTGCGAGCAGTCCGTGTCCAGTACTCAGCAGGGAGGAGCCCCTGGTGAGTTCTGGGATGACACTGGCCATTACTGACGGCCCTCTCAACATATCTCCCAGGCCCTGTGGCAAGAGCATGACCCAGCCACCTCCATAGCACAGTCCCACCCTCCACTGATGGCACACTTGGCCAGACGGGCTAGGGTGAGGCCAAGCAAAATATAGTATCTCCTACGCTACCCCTTTGGTCGGGTGGCATCGGGGATCCTGGTGAGAGGCCAGCAGTGTAGGAATCCTGCTGCCTGGGGTTCCCAAGAAAACAGCTCTCCTAAAGACAGATCATGATGCTTACTTGCTCAGGAGCTATGTTCCCTCTAAGCTGTGCGCGTGTGTGCATGCACACAGGTTGTGAAACCTGCACACACAACAAAATAGAGCGTGCACAAAAAAATTCAACAATGCTAATATTTTTATGCTACTTTTAAGAAGGCGATTTCAAGTAGCACGTTTCAAATAAGGTTTTGTAATTTATAAAATCATTTCCATCACCATATCAAAGTAAAATTTAGACATTATTTGCATCGTACACACTTACTTTGTTGCACTCACAAGTTTGACCACACTCACTGGAGTGTGCACAAATTTGTACGCTGGTTCCAAAAATTTGCACAAAAGAAATTTTTTGCACACACAGCATATAAAAAATTAGAGGGAACACTGCTCAGGAAGCCCCTGGCAGGGCAGCTCCCTAACGCTCCATGCACCGAGAAGGAAAATGCTCACTCAGGTGGTGTCAGTGCAGACAGGGAGCGATGCATGAGAGAGCTGAAACACTCCTTCGTGAAAATGCCAAAGCAATGTCAGGATTGTACCTCTTTCCAATAAAATCCAGCCCACCCTGGGGTGGAGATCAGAGGCTGTTTAGCAGCCACCCCACAACCCATCAAACAGTGTAGGACAGCATGTGAATAAGGAAGGTGTCACAGGAGGACACAACCATGTGCAATCTTGCCTTTGAGAGATTTTCTTACCATACTCGCAGCACTTGGCAACCAGGGATTCACATTAAACTTGTTGGCTCTTCAGTTGAAACATACAATAGAAACTGAGAGAAGTGGCTATAGGAACGCAGGCAAGGAAAACCAGCTTCAATCCATCCCTCTTTTTAGGCTGTGAGACTTCACCCCAGTACCTTAATTCCTCCCACACTTCCTCCAAATCTCAGGCGGCTGTCACCATGGTATCTCGGCAGCAGATCTACTATCGTTTGAGTTATCCATCACCATGACTTGACCACCACTTCCAGACCACCTGAGATCACACATCAACCACTCAAATAATTAACAGCTCAAAAGCAAAATCCAGCTATCCAAGAAAGCCTGAACTCTGGGTGATGCGGCTGGACAGACAGGCACATACACATGCAACTTCATCTGCCATGGATTGTTAAACTTTCACTCGAAATTCTGGAGCAGTCACCGACTACGGCAACTGTAGCCCAGCCGAATGTGCTGGGGGCTACACACAGGCAAGGTCCATCATCAGTAAAAGAAACCGAATAACAGCAGTGAGGGGAGGGTGTTGTAGTCCCAGAACAGCCTCAGGGCAACAGGGACATAATGCACGCCAGGGTGTAGCTTGTAAGTGGAGGGACCAACCCTGCACAAGGAATGCAGGAGAGGCATTAAATAACCATGAAGAAACCCAGAGATGAACAACACTTTGAGGGGTAAGTAGCTGAGTGCCTGATACAACACTCAGCCACAGACCTGGGTTCAAAATAAATGATGGCCAACTTCTGCAGGGGCAGCTATTGCTCAGATGCCCCCGGGAGCTCTGCACAGGTACCCAACAGCAGACCTAGGCCCTCAGAGTTGGTGAGTGTGGCCAGTCAGAGTGCAGAGAAGTTGTACAATTTCTGCTCCTGATCTGTGTGCTCACCAGCCCTGTGCCCATGGCAAACATCGCCGCCTCATCTTTCCCCCTTCAACAAAAGCCTAGACCCAATTCTGAGTCCCATTACAGTAGCTGCCAGGCATGTCCTGTCACTAGCCATGACCCTGAGACCACACCTGGCCTCACAGCAGTTAGCAAAGGAGACCAGAGCCTTGGGCCAGAAGTCTTTGCCTCGACTTGGATCAGCCATCACCAGACGCAGACTGTGAGCGAGGATCCCAAGCGTGGATTAACAGCACTGCTCAGCCTGGCTCCTGCTGCCCAAGGGACCCAGCGTGCTACAGTTCAGCTGCTCCGTCCTTGACGCAAAGGTGTGCCCCACAGAAACTATGGTGTCCAGGTCACTTGCATCAAGCCAGAACAGAGACAGGGATGAGCTAATTTCCAGGCATATCATTCCAGCACTTCCCTGGTGCCCATCTACTTTTTCAGAACGTAAATGTCCACCTAAGAAATGTTACCCTTCTAACCCCCTTGCTGTGAAGGAAACCTTGGAAATGCAGATCAAGGCTCCAATGCTGTTCTGTCTCAGTGAACTTACTGGCAGCTCTGGGAAGAAAACATCCCGTTCATACCAGTGAATGTTAACCCTGAAACCTACTGAAGGCGACACAGTATTTAGGTAAAACAGTCAGCTGTTCTAGGACTGTGGACAAAATGTGAGTGGGACAGCTCTTCTTGCCCCAGTGGGGCCCCACACTGCATGCTGGGAGTTGCACTCTCAGTTTTTGGTATTAAAAATGAAGCCCTGAGGTTTTTAGGGACATCAGGAGCTGTCCGTTGGCTTCCAGCAGGTTTAGTGCTTTGTCTTGCCTGCCCCTTCCATCCTTCTCAGTGGGCGCATGGCCAGATATTTACACCACAGCACCTGGTAAGGTGCCAAGTCAGCCCTCACCTGCGCAGAGCCCTAATGCTGCTGCTGTGCCCTGTCGAGGGTGGGGACAGCCTGAGCGAGCGGACCATCGAATGGAGTGCCTCAGGCGTGTTCACAGCAGGTGCTATCCAGCAGAAACGGGAGAGCGCGGCTGCTGACGGCCAGCCCACTGGCACTTGGGTGAGGGCACAGACTGCTCCTCAGGCAGCCCAACCTCCATCAAAAGCCTCCCTGGGCTCTGGAGGGTCACATGGTCCACAGAGTCAACGGGCAAAACCTGCAAAGGGAATTTCAAACCGCTGGGTGGATCAGAGGCAGGGCAGGGTCTGAAGGCCTTTGTGTTCATGTTGGGGCACTACAGAAAAGCCTCCTTATCACGGCAGTGAATCCAGCTTTGTAACTTTCCCATGGCTGCAGTTAACCTCCTCCAGGGCTCTGGGTGGCTGAAACGCCTTCCTGAGCTACATGGGGGATGCAAAGCCATGGAAAAAATAGCAGCCAGGGCATTGCTGGCAGCCGGAGAACTCTTGGGAGGGGGTGTCACAGCCTAGCTGCTTGCATCCATAACTAACTGCTTGTGAAGTGCAAACAGCCCCAACCAGCCCAGCCGCATGCCTGAGATACTGACTGGAGCCCCTGGGTGGGACCCCTCACTAGCTAGCTCTGATTTCACCTCCCTTCCCCTTGGCACCACAGCTTCTTCTTCCAGCGCTGCTCAGATGCAATCAGTAATAGGCTGGAGCGCCAGCGTGGTCAGAAAAACTTTTGTCCTAGCCTATCAGTAGAGGGTAGGCGGCCATCGACCCCCACGCCACCCAGTGACTATATGTACAGCTGCCTCCCGACCCCTCCCCAGTTTCATTTCTTCCACCTTACATGTTGGATCTGGAACGTCTGCTCCTTGCGAACACAAGCAGCCTGTCCATCTTTCTATGAGCTTTTCGCCCGACCGGGAGCACCTCTTCATGGACATAGTTCCACCACAGGGACCCTCCACTCTCGGGCTGGAACATGAGAGATCGTGTACCAACACGCCAGGGTTTAAACCCTGCTCCAAGTGCGGCAAGGCCTTCCCCCAAGACCATCTCCACGGAAAGTGCCTCCGGTGCCTAGGCGAAGACCATTTGGTCTCCACATGTTCCCTTTGTATGTCCTTTAAACCTCAGACTATCAAGGACAGGGAACAAAGGCACCGTGCCCTAGACTTAGAACAGGCTCGGCACTCTTCATCCGAGGCTTCGGGTTCCCACCTGGCGCTGAGACCTGGCTCAGCACCGGAGCCAGCCAGGCATCATACTGTCGGTGGCCGTTGAAGAACAAGCTCGGTACCGAGCCCAGTACCTTGGCACTGACGCAGCGCCTTGGCCCGTTGGCACCACTCGAGGTCGCCCCTGGTGCCGCAGGCCCAGCACAGCCCGGCACTGTTGATGCCAGGCTCGTCCTGGCACCGACCAGTCACTTCCAGCATCACAGGCTCATCATGGCCCGGTACCGATGGTGCAGGGCATGTCCCGACAGGGCAGCCTTGTCTCCCCAATCAAGGGCTCACCACAGGCCCGTTCAGGGTCGCTCCTGATACTGATGACCCGGAGGCAGTGGAGGCCACTTGCGCACTCCTCCTACTGCCTACACCACCCTCCCTGACACCAGTTAGGAAGGGCAAACTGGCCTTCACATCCAAGGAAGGCCTGGGTCCATCACAGGCGGCGCCGATCTCCCTCACCCCAAAGCCCTCCACTTTCTACTCCTTTGGGCCCCGATACCATAGAGCCATCCCCGCAGCAACATATCACCTTGCCGTCACCGGTACCGCCTCAAGAATTGGAAGGTACTTCCCCCTGCTCGAGCCTGGAGGAAGGTCCATTGAAGGGCTCTAAGCGGCCCTGGCGCCGTGCCTTGGTGCCGTCACTCTTCCATTTTTGCCCTCAAGAATGGTCCCCCCAGGAGACCCCCTCCCCTCCGCAGCCGACTCCCGGTACCGCTCTGTCCCCAGTACCAGGCACGTACACGGGCAGCCTATCGGCGCACTTCGCTCTGTTGCGCTGCACCACAGCCCACTTAGGGATAGAGGTACCACCCTTCAACCCCCCCTCCCGCCCCCAGACACTCTTTCTGGGCCGGTCTTCTCCTCAGCAGAGCTGCTCACGTCCCTCTCCACACAAGTGTTTGGGACCTGACATCCTCCCGATGGCAGAATCTGAGCTCTATTGTCCTGATCTCAGAGACAGCGAGTCTCAAATACAGGTTTCCCGAATCAGACTTCCCCTCTCTCACTGATCACCCAATCCCTTCTAGGGATGTGGTACAGATGGCACTTGGCCAGGGCGAGCCCCCTAGTGACCCCCTCCCTGCTTCGAGGGAAGCTAGGGAATTGGATCTCTTGGGACATAAGGTCTATTCCTCCTCAGCCTTCCAACTACAGGTCGCCAATAATCAGGCCCTAACCAGCAGGTATATGCTGGATGTGTGGGAATCGATTGCAAAATTTAGACATTTACTCCCACCAGAGGCCAAAGAGGAGTATGATGCTTTCCTGGAGGAGGGAAGATTAATTTCCCAAGATCTCCTCCTCTCAGCCCGGGACGTGGTAGACACAGGAGCCCTCACCTTGGCCTCGGCTGTAACCATCCGCCGAGCTGCCTGGCTTAGGGAAGCCATGGTGTCCTCCACTGCGCAGCAGGTGGCACTCGATCTGCCCTTCAGGGGTGACGCTTTGTTCCCCCCGAAACCCTGACCGTAGTGGGTACTGCATGGGACCCTAGGGGAGAGGTAAAATACCTCAGTCTCCTTCCATCGGGGCCCTATTCTCACCCCACATAAACCATGTGGGGCAGGGAAAACCTCCTGAATGAGATTGGGCAGGGACCCAGCCCCTTCCCATCGCCCCCTCAGTTCCATTCTGGAGGCCTCGTGGAGCATTTCCCCCTTCATTCCCCTGCAAGGAAGGGTGCCTGTCCCAACTTACTGCCTACCACGATTCCCATAACATCCGGGATCTGGCCATGGCTTCAGCTCACCATGAGAGAAGGTGACTGATGCCCTCTTCCCCCCTTCCCTTAGTGAGAGAACGGAGAACTCGCTAGGGCTGTCGCCACCCACCCACCCGGTGTCGATATCGCAAACAGGGGTGAGTCAGTCTTTGGCCTTACCTCCCCGATCTTATAAGAGACGCAGCCATGCAACCAAGGGCCCTCTCGGTTACCAAGGCCCACCCAATCTTCAGCCATTGCTACCCTTGGGGCCGTTAGTGGAGGAAACGGAAAAGGAAACCCCCCCCCCCCCCCGCGCCAATCAAATACTTTTTGACTGATGGTTCCTTCTGTCCTCATAAACGTTAAGGGCAGCCTTTGTTAAAGCCGAAGGACACATCACATAGTAACTCTAGCCACGACTACAGATACTCCTGGTATGCGTGGACACATGTGCCCATCCAGATGTGTGGAACCCCTTCCCCACCCGCCCGCCGCCTGTCCTACATCAGGTAGGATCTCCCCTGCACCCAGAATGGGGAGGGACGCCTTGGGCATCTTCCCACCCCAATAAAACCAGTCAGCATGCGCGGTTAAATCAGTCCTGATAGGCCTCAGCCACCTCTATGGTATGGGAACCTGCCCTCTATCCCACCCGTTTAGTGGGAAAACGATACTCGGTATACTCTACCTCATGTGGCTCGATGCCTGAAGGAAGGCCGGGGCAGAGCTGTTCATAAACCCTATTTTGCTAACACCCCCCCCCCGGGACATCTCCGACTGGGAGTCTTTAGCTACGGCCCGTCCTACCAGGAAAGTGGGGTGATACCCTCCCTACTCTCTTCTCTCTCTCCCCCCCCAAAGTATCAGCTTCTCTACATCCAACTTCGACTTAACCAGGTCAATAGGCCCATGGGGGAAGAGACAAGGCTTCTTCCCTAACCATGTGGACAGAGGTGAAGAAACTCGCCTTCGGCCTCCCAAACTAACTGCTAGCTAGCTGTAAGGTTAGCTTGTTGGCATACTTCATGTGCACTTCTGGGTCCTGCACATGGCTGTCACCCAACTGGGATGTACGCAAACAGTTCACCCCAGGTCGCCTTGGTACCATGGTTACCCACATCAGAGGCCGGGACGCTACTACCTGAGCGTCCGGCGATCATATTATGCCTTCCTTTCCGGGCCCTGAGACCAGAAACCGCTGGGTAGCTCCTATATGATATCCTCACCATAGGCATCTGCTAAGAGCTGTTGTGTTTCCTCCGCTCACTTGAGGAGCTCAAGAAAAAGAAAAAAAACAATTTCTGATCTGCACAGAAACCCAGGAATTTGTTTCCCCATGGTGGGATACTGTCCTGGATAAGATTGCATGATAGGAATAAGCTGCCCTTGTCGGATTTTCTAAATCCAAGGTACTCCTGCAGAGCTGTGCCTTTCACTCTGGGAATACCATATTCCCGGGTGGTTTTGGGAGGAGACCATTCACTCCTCCTACTACCATACCATTTAGAAGATTAGTCCTTCTGTCATTGAGTCCTTAACTCCGGCGCACACATAGGTGCAGCGTAGTTGGAGTGGATATCAATCCTTGTAGTGCCGCCAGGCACACAAGGCTTTAAATCACTGTACTTCTAACCCCATAGGCCTTTCGGTTGTCACGACTAAGTGGCCAATCGGTGACATTCTTTCCGTTGCCCTCGTCTCCTCCCCCCACCCCTCCAGGCAGTCTTCCTGGTGTCCGAATCCTGGGGTGGAACACAGGGGTCAAGAGGGGGTCCTTCTCTGTGAGTCTGCATAAATACCAAGGTATTCATAGAGACCAAGGTCAACAGCACTTCCTAAGGCCACCAGGCCAACTTATGGGCGCCTAGTGGCCTGAAACGCTTCTTCCCAATGGTAGCCTTCTGGGTTCTTACACTGCACATGGCTGGAGGCTTATGTTGCATCCTCCTAGTTCAGGAACATCTTGCCTGATATGCCATGTGGAGCTCATCGCACCACCTCTGGCCCCTTTTCTTTTCTCATTAACTAGTGTGAAGTGTCTTCCCTTAGACCCTTCTCGTCTGAACGCAGTAGTCCTTCCCCTTGCGCTTAGCCAGGTACTTTTAAATCTTAAACACTTTGGGCATGTGCCTTCAGGCCTTGACGCAGCCAGTTCAAGGGATAATGTTCATCCCGTCTATTGCCATCTGTGTAGCCTGCAGCCATCATGGTTAACTCCGTAACCTATGGCTTCCAGTGCTCTCTCGTAAGTTCATGCTGAAGTGTCCTATGGCCAGACATTAATCCTCTGGCTCTCATACTTTGAGCTATACCCAACAGGTAGAGCAACCAAATGCATCTTCTCCATGTGCTCGTGTTATCATAGAATCATAGAATCATAGGGTTGGAAGGGACCCCACAAGGTCATCTAGTCCAACCCCCTGCCAAAAAAAGGCAGGACCACTCCCATTAGATCATCCCAGTCAGGGTTTTGTCCAGCTGGGACTTGAACACCTCCAGAGATGGAGATTCCACCACCTCCCTAGGCAACTTATTCCACTGCTTCACCACTCGCCTAGTAAGGAAGTTTTTCCTAATATCCAGCCTGGACCGCCCCAGCTGTAACTTGAAGCCATTGCTTCTCGTTCTGCCCTCTGTTACTACCGAGAACAGTCGAGCTCCCTCCTCCTTGGAGCAACCCTTCAAGTAGTTGAAGGTTGCTATCAAATCCCCCCTCAGTCTTCTCTTCTGCAGGCTAAATAAGCCTAGTTCCTTCAGTCTTTCTTCATAGGGCTTGTGCTCCAGCCCTTTGATCATTTTGGTTGCCCTCCTCTGGACTCTCTCTAATTTGTCCATGTCCTTTTTGTAGTGGGGAGCCCAAAACTGGACACAGTATTCCAGATGTGGCCTCACTAGTGCAGAATAGAGGGGAATGATCACATCCCTTGATCTGCTGGTAACACTTCTTCTGATGCAGCCCAGTATGCCATTGGCCTTTTTGGCAGCAAGCGCACACTGC
Organism: Podocnemis expansa; assembly: GCA_007922195.1. Taxonomy (NCBI): domain Eukaryota; kingdom Metazoa; phylum Chordata; order Testudines; family Podocnemididae; genus Podocnemis; species Podocnemis expansa. The sequence continues at coordinate 470,312 of ML682080.1, read as the reverse complement.
TGACTCATGTCCAGCTTCCCATCCACCATGACTCCCAGGTCCTTTTCTCCAGTGCTGCTATTTAGCTGATCACTCCCCAGCCTGTAGCAGTACATGGGGTTTTTTCGTCCTAAGTGCAGGATTTTACACTTATCCTTGTTGAACCTCATGAGATTCCTCTTGGCCCACTGCTCCAGTTTGTCTAGGTCTCCCTGAATCCTGTCTCTGCCCTCTAGGGTGTCTACCGTTCCCCCCAGTTTGGTATCATCCGCAAACTTACTAAGTGTGCAATCTATCCCATCATCCAGATCATTAATGAAAACATTGAACAGAACTGGCCCCAGGACCGACCCCTGGGGCACACCACTCGTTACTGCCTGCCAACTTGACATGGAGCCATTGATTCCTACACGCTGAAACCGTTGTTCTAGCCAGTTTTCTATCCACCTTACAGTCCACGCATCTAACCCATACTTCCTTAATTTGCCAATGAGAATGCTGTGGGAAACCGTATCAAAAGCCTTGCTAAAGTCAAGGTATATCACATCAACGGCTCTTCCCGCATCCACAAATCCAGTCATCTCATCATAGAAGGCGATGAGGTTGGTCAGGCATGATTTACCCTTGGTGAATCCATGCTGGCTGTTCCTGATCACTCTATTTTCCTCCAAGTGTTTCAGGATGGATTCTTTGAGAAGCTGCTCCATGATTTTTCCAGGGATTGAGGTGAGGCTGACAGGTCTGTAATTCCCTGGATCGTCCTTTTTGCCTTTCTTGAAGATAGGTACTATATTTGCTTTTTTCCAGTCCTCTGGCACCTCCCCCGTTCGCCACGAGTTTTCAAAGATAATGGCCAACGGTACTGCTATCTCATCAGCCAGCTCCCTCAGCACCCTCGGATGCAGTTCATCCGGCCCCATGGACTTGTGCACATCTGTGTTGCGTTGATTCAACTCTGGTTAAGGTGACCTTAGTCTACCCAGCCCACGCACGCTTTGCTTTGGTTGGATTAGATCTACCCCCTTCCTTGGGTTGGGCCCACAGTTGTCAGTTCTCCATCGCCAGGCCAAAGGGCCTAGTGGTCCCTTGGGTCCTGCTAGAGCCTTGTTTGCTGGGCTTTTTCCCATCTAGGGCGGTTTTGCTGTGCTGCAGGTGGAAGACCCTACTCCACCCGCCATCCATTAGCACGGCTAGTAGTGACATATTACTGAACGCATCCAAGCCGTGCTCGAAGAAGACCGGTGGGTTACTCACCAGTAACCGTCCTTCTTTAAGATGGGCTGCTCAGATCCATTCGGGTCCCCTCCCTCCATCCCCGCATCTCGAGCTGGCGACTCCTAGGAACTGGGGAGGGGTCAGGAGGCAGCCGTATATATAGCCACTGGGTGGCGTGGGGGGCAGTGGCCGCCTACCCTTTCCTGACAGGCTAGGACAAAAGTTTTTCTGACCAATCTGGTGCTCTGGCACGGAGACACCTATTACTGAATGGATCCGAGCAGCCCATCTCGAAGGCTTGTTACTAGTGCATAACCCACCGTTCTGCAGTGACAGGACGGTGCTTCCACCGGCTCAGGCTCTGGGGGAGCAAAAAGGGAAGAGGACATATTGGTGCAGGGTGTGAGCCCCCACCTCACAAACAGCACGCCGACTGCCCCTGCTGTGGGACTCCAAACACACACACAGCTGCCGGGATGGACTCAACTTATTCTAATGGCCTTGCCTCCAGCTCAGTGCTGATCATTGATTTACCCATCTGTGGGCAACACAGACTGCTGGGGACACTCTCTGGCCCCCAATCTGACGTAACACAGCACACAGCTCACATCCAGCCTCCTCACCTGACCGACACTCCTCAGCACCGATGCCATGGAAAAGCGTCTTGGATCCCCTCTGTTCACAGCCAGTCAGGACTCTGCTACGGTGGAGCCTTCTCCCGTACAGCACCCGGGTCTCCACGCTACCTGTAGCCAGCTCCCAAATCCAGGCTCAGAGGGTCCGATCCTTGATCTTTCTGGTCTCCCTGGCGGGGAGGGGTTCCTCCCTCCACGAGGGTCCCAGCCGTCCCAATCAGCAGTGACACTCAGCCAGTGTAGCAGTCAGAGGGTTTATTAGCAATCCAGTTTGCACAGCAGCTAGGACAGTTGGCTCTCAGATGAACCAGGAGGGCAGATAGTAAACCCCCAGGACGAGCCCAGGAGGTCCTGCCCCTCCGACCTCCATCTTCCTTCCCTTCTCCCTTTGTTCTCCTCTCCATCCAGCTGCCCTGCCCCTGGTCTAAGCCAGCCACAACCAGGTAAGGTCGCACTAAAGCCTCTTCCCCCCTAGTGGTACCTATAGTTATCACACCCCTGTGTCCCATCACCAGAATACCATCACCAAAGAACAGGAATAGAAAAGAAGAACCACAGTAACCCAAGAGGTTTTCTTACTTCATCACAGCCAGTCACCAGCAGCCTGTTCGAGGCCCGGCTCTTGAGCTCTTCCAGCCCTGGGTTCCTCCCTCTGCCCTCCAGCCCCAGTAGTGCTCTGCTCTCCTTCCCCGCTGCACCCGCCAGGATTCTGAACTCAGGTCTGAAGGGACAAGGCTCTGGTGGCAGGTGGAGTAACAAAGAAACACCCTCTGGCCTGGCTGGGGTGCCTTTCCCATAAAGCTGCGGCTAAGACCCCTTTGCCAGCCTCGCACGGCCGTGGGACTCAACAGTGCAATTGTGACATTGCTGGGGAGGCTCCACAGCCGCTCTGCAATCTCTTCACCAGCACATGCTCTTCATGCATCTTTTATTGCCTCCAAGCGGAGACCCATCCCTCGGCTGGCAGCAGCTGCTAGTGTGCCTGGGCCTCCAGGGAGCAGTTACGCTAGGCAGGGCAGAGCTCTTGTACTAGGCTCTGGAGAAGAAAGGAAGGGAGCCAGGAAAGCTCCTTGACAAGGGAGACCTGGCAGCAAGCTGGGACTCCACAGTACCAATTAAATTCAGGACATCTGGGTTCAGAGCAGCACAGAGCTGCTGCTGCAAACACATCACATGTGGCAACTGGCTGCACAAACACGGTAACAGGGTCAGAGGAGCAGCTTTGTTGCCTGAGCTTCTCCAGTCCAGGGTACGCGGATCTGGCCAGTTGACTATGGTCTCCTCCAGCTCCTGAACCCAGTGTCTGGCAGGGCCTAGATACTGGGAAAGGGAAATGCAGGCCAAGATCGGGGGCGTGTCTCCACAGCAGCGGGGAGACACACTTGTGCCAGCATGCTGTGAGTAACGGTGTGGCCATGACGGCGTGGCTCATCCAAGCTCAAACTCTGAGGGGCAGGAAGGCTCGGATTCAGGTGGTTAACCCATGCCGTGGCCCGTGCTGCCACTTCCACCCTGATCTTCTTAGCACGCTAGCTCCAACAGAGCAAGTGCTAGCCTGGCTCCCAGGCTGGGTGGCTCACTTCCAGCCCCCTGTGAGAGCTTGTCCTTAAGGAGAGGCAGGGCATGAGAGCGAGTCGGCACCAGGCCAGGGTAACAACTCTGTGGCTGCACCAGCTTCACAGCTCTCGGCCCAGCCATACCTCATGGCCGCATGAACTTTACAGATAGCAATGCAAAAATTCAGACTCTTCCGCTCCAAAGCTCCCAGTCCTTCCTCACGGTGTTTGCTCCTGGAGATTCCCCATTACCCAGTGGGCTCACCGCAGTGTCCCCTAGCTGGTACAACCCTCTCCGATACCGGTGCCCAGGACAACTCAGCAGGGTAGCATCTGGGCTCCCCCGGGGCCGCATGAAGGGGCAAGCCACAGATCTCAGCAGGGACGCCCCAGCAATCTGTGCCATTCGCCAGGGTGGATGCACTAGTGGGTGGCTTTTCTTGGCAGAACGGGCCATGAGCCCCCCTCCGCAGTGTGCAGAGGCCCTGCCAGGGCCCATTGCTGTCCAGGTGGCCGTGGGTTGGAGACCCAGCAGACAATGTCCTGTTGTGTGTCTGTCCCTGGGATTCGGTGATGACACATCTCACAGGCACTGGAACAAGGCCAGGGACATTTTCTATCCCACTTCCTTCCGCACTGCCGCCTAGCTCAACGAGTGCTCCAGGAGGCAAAACAGCTGCCTCGCAGGATGGTACGTGGCTCTCTAGCCTGTGTGTTCTGCTGGATGTAGGAATGGCAGCATTTTGCCCTTCTCCAGCCCAGCCCCAAGCACCCTGCAAACTGGAGGGACATAAACTCCTCAGGCTGACACTGGGGAGGTGGGCAGGCCAATTTGTAGATGGGGAAACCGAGGCACAGAGAGGCATGACAGTTGCCCAGTGCCACTCATACAGCCCATGGTACGGATAAGAACAGAATTTGAGTCCCTGCCCTGTGGCCGCGTCCCCCTTCCTGTACTGGCATGCGCATATGACAACAGTGCATCATGGCACAAAAGCTGCAGCCTTCCAGATGGAGCTGGAGGAAGCTTTCCCAGGAGGGCCGGTGGGAGAGATGGCACCTGCAATTCCTGGGTGGGCGCCCTCCCGCTGCCACAGGAGAATCGGGAGGGCAGCCAGGGAGCGAGTGCTGGGGACACAGATGAGTGGGAGTCTCTGTTTCCATACCGGGAATCAACACATACAAATTACACCCCCACTGCTCCTGTAACAGGGCGGAAGGTGGGAACCCCTCACCTGCCCCTGTTAGCCTGAGTGCTGTGTGGACACAGCTGCTCCGGGTTCCCTTGTTAGCCGGGCTCTGACCCAGCCTAATCCCAGTGCAGCTGCTGCCTGTCTGTCATGGGCCCTTGGGCCCGGGCTCACAGAGGAAGATGAGGGGAATATTGCCCCTCTCTGTTACAGATCTTCACACCGCCCTGTCCCCTCCCCACTGCCTGCAGCGGCTTGGCACAGATGCCACCAGCTGCCCCGGGCTCCCTCCCCCAACAGCATCCAGGGCTCCAGCGGCCACCACCAAGGACCCAGCATAAAGTCCTGGAGAGATGGACTCTGCCCACGCTTGTCCTCCAGACTCCACTCCTGGATTTCCCTGAGCTCCAGGGCACTGGAGCAGGAAAGTCACTGTGGCTAATTTCAATGTGAGCTGCAATCAGACAGGACAGCTCGATTTCCATCCGCATGGCCTGGCCCAACCAGCCTTCCTGCTGCCTGTCTCTCCAGGGCATCACACCTCTCATCCCTGCCCCATGGATGCAGCTTCTCTTCCCCCCCGGAGGCGCCTGTCAGCTTCCATGGCACATCCACCTTCACGGGGTGCACACACAGCTTCGGCTCCCTGAGCTTTCCCCTTCCTCTCCTGCCAAAGCACAGCCGCTCCGCTGGCATCTCTCCAGTTTGCCTGGGCAAGGCTAATGCAATTAGCGCTGTTAATTAGCCGCTGCAGGAAACGACCGACCCTGTCCTGAGCCCAGCAACTTCAACAGACCCTTGGTCTCTTGCACACCAGAGCTGGAGGGGGAAGAAGCCTCAGGCTCTAAGGTCAGAAGGGACCAAAATGATCATCTAGTCTGACCCCCTGCGCAATGCAGGCCAGAAAAACCTCACCCGCCCACGCCTGCCATAAACCTCTAACCGAAGACTGAGTTATTGAAGTCTTCAGATCATAATTAAAGACTCTATGGCAGCGGTTTTCAAACCACAGGCCAGGATCCAGTACTGAGTCACAGACCCTCCGGCACTGGGTCACGGCACCACCAACAGACTGGGATTCAACGACCTTCTGAGAAAAGAAGTTTGATAACCACTGCTCTAAGTTACAGAGAATTCACCATGGTGAACTGTGCCCCGTGCTACAGAGGAAGGCAAAAAAAAACCCAGAGCCTTTTACCTACCTGCCCTGCGGGAAAATTCCTGTCTGGGAGAAGCACCTCCCTTTGGGGGCCAGATCTCTGCCAAGTCCTATTAACATAAGAGGAGAACTAATGGTCTCTGGTGCTTGGGGGCCAAGATTACATTGGCACCCCCCCACACCCACCGCCCAGGGCAAGAGGCGTCTTGGTGCCACCCCCCGCTGTCCTGGGGCGGGGGGTCTAACTGCAGGCTTGGCTCTGCTGTCTGCCCCACACTTCCCCAGTGCAGTGCCTGCCTCTGGCCCTGCAACCTGCTGCTGGCTTTCATGGGGCAGCCTCACCCCCAGTCTAGCCGAGCCTTCGGGACATGCGCTAAAAGGTACCCTCAGTGCTTTCTGTGGCACCCACCTGTTGTACCCACTCCCCCTGACCCCCCAACAGGCGGCCTCACTTCTCCCACCCCCCGGCCTTAGGAGGGGTACCAGCTCTGCCCCATCCTGCAGCCTGGGGGCCTGATCCCTCCCCCAGTACACCACTCATTAGCCTCTCTGTTTAAAGACTGAGATGAGGCCCAAGGGAGGACGCAGGGAGGAGAGTCCACACAAGGCAACAGAACCTGCACAGGCAGCCCCCAAACCCCAGGATTTCACGCAGAGGCCAGAGTGCGGATGCTGGAATCTGCCCTCTCCTCTTCCCTTCTGCTGCGTCTAGTGCCCTCTCCAGCTGCAAAGCAGGGGCAGGATTTTGGGGTTTCAGGAGGACTTTGGACGGGGGCTAGCAGAGAAGAGTCAGATCCAGATTTCCCTTCCCTCCTGTGCTTGGAGGCCGGAGGCTGGCTCCAGGCAGGGTGGGCTACAGCTCTGGAAGGTCAGGCCAGCTAGAGCCAGGCCCCCGGCTTTCAGTGGCAAGCAGGAAGGGGTGGCCAGGCAGGAGGTGGCGAGAGAGAGGCCATGAGCACTGTGGGTCTGTCTGGCCTGGGAAGAGAAGAGTTTTCCTTGGGCTAGGAGGCCCAACATGGGAGAGAGAAAAACCAGAGCTAGCTCCAGGATAACTTAGGGAAGATCTCATCTGCCCAGCCAGCGATGCCACTTGCCCCGTGACAGAGCGCAGGGATAGGGCTGGGGCACGGGCAAGGGCTGGTCAAAGGAGGGGCAGATAGATGCAAGGGGGTGTGGGGGGTGAATGGTGAGGTTGGTATTTGTTTGGCCTCCAAATCCTTGTTCGGGCCAAGGGTCCCTGGCATCAATCTAACAGAAAGGAACCAATCACAGGACCTGACGGTATCAGAGACCATCAGCTGGTGCCCATTGAGTGCAGATGCCACCAGCCTCCAAAGCCCCTTCCCACCCCATGGTCAGCAGAATGGGGTTAAACCCACTGCACTCCTCTGGGGAATGGCTACAAAGCAAGGGCCAGGGCTGGGAGCCGAATCCTAGATTCCAGCCTTGCAACCCCTTCACCGGACCTCGCTGGCTCCCAGCATCGCCCGCTGGCTCCGGCAGTGGGGGGAGGGAATGCCAGGCCCCTGGCAGCTTGCACAGAGACTGCTGATCTTTCAGTGGGTTGGGTAGATCAAAGGAGGGCAGCCCTGGCCCTCTCTACATGCAGGACATGAGTCCTCATTACAATCTAGTGCCTGCAGTGCCAGTCGGCAAGATGGACTCTGAACCCTGCAAGGGCGAGCCTCAAACTCGGCCCAGAGGTGAAAGCCCCTCCGCTCCCTAGCAGAGAGGCCGAGGGGCTGGCACTGGTGTGAGTGCAGACCAGCACATGCTTGCACGGCAGGCATGATTTTCACACTGGGAAGTAACACACTGGTTCTTCAGGAGCCTCTCCCTGCAGAGTGAGGGGCCGTGGCTGTAGAGATTCGGGATTTTAACGGGATGCCGTTAGCACAAGAGCCTTCCACCCTGGGGACCCTTGGCTTATTTGGGGAAAGGGACAGGGCATATTTAAGCCCAGACACCTGAGAGCCAAAAAACAGGGGGAGCAGACCCTGCAGTGTGCTGCTTTTGTGCTGATTGGTACCCGCTCTATCGCCATGTGCAGAGCCCGGCTCTCTCCTCCCTCTGCCTTGGCGGCACATCGTTGTCTGCTAAGGAAGCAGCTCCTCCTGGAAAGGTGCATTGTGTCCTCTGCACCCACATTGTCTCCAGAGCACCTCAAAGCACCTTCCAGGGTGCAAAAGGGGCACGTGTGTCTTGCCTAGAGAGGTGGAGGTGGTGGAAGAGGCGCGTGCCCCAGTGTGGCTGTTTGTGTCACTGAACACGTGTCTGCCACCGTCTAGGACAAGGTGTGTCAGTGTGTCATGGACTAAACTGGGGAGCAGCTTACGGGCTGGCCTGGACACAGTGCCAAATGCGAGATCGTCCTCGCCCTACCGAGTAAATATGAACACAGGCCTGGGAAGCCTCACCGTGCAGCAGGGCAGAGAAGAGCAACTGAGACACCCAGGGGGCTGGAGGGATCCAGCAGGGAATATGTGAAGAGCTAAAACTGGCAAAGAGCTGAGGGGCGTGAGTGTGCGGAGAGAGGAAGGGGAGGGGATTAGGCGGCTGTCGGGAATGTAAGGGAACTGACTGCAAGCAAAAAGCAGACTGCTCCTGGGGCCCTGGGAATCCTTTCAGCCGAGCCCCCGGATTGCAGAAAGTCTCCCCAGGGAGGAGCTGGGAGCTCAGGAACTGACACGCGTGAGGCAGCAGGAAATTCATGGCAGGTTGGATTAGACAGCCCGAGGGGAAAGGGCAGCAGTGGGCCACCTACACAGGCCTGACAGCCCATTTCCCTCTGCTGTGAAGGATTATGGATGCCATTAAATGGCTGGATTGCTGGGCACAAAGGCCTCGAGCCCAGTCCTCTCTGCAAGCTGAGCGGTGAAAGGGTACAAAAGACCACAGCAGCCTTTATTCCAGGATCCCACCTCCTGCTAGGAGGCACTCTGCCTTTCCCAGCTTCCTGCTCCAGAGGGATAAATCTCTAATGCTAGGAACAAGGACTCAAACATCACCAGCCACCCCCAAACCAAAAACCAAGCTGTTTGGACACAAATGCCTCTGGGCAGCAAGGGGAAGATTGCACCGCTAATGACTGGCCCTCCAAAGCTGCTGTTCTGCGATTACAGACACGAGCATGGAAGGAGCCAGACAGCCCCCTTCTAGGATGCCACCAAACACGGCTTTAAAAATTAATCTTCCAGACAGCGAGCGAGCAGCGGCAAGGCCCCCAAGCAGCCGCTGATGGCCATTAACCCTCAGTGCTCCGGACTCTGCAGAAGACGGCAGCAAACATTCAAAATGAAAGAGCTCAGGGCTGGGGGATGTAGAGCTGGTGGTGGTTCAGCCCCATTCTTACGCACTACAAGAAGGGGAAAAGCTGTGTGGCTTGTGATGGAGGATGGGTCCATCCCTGGCTATTAACCAAGATGGTCTAGGATGCAACCCCATGCCCCAGGTGTCTCTAAATCTCTGCCTGCCCGAAGCCAGGACTGCACAATGGGGTTGGATCACACGATGACGCTGCTCATTCCAGAAACACCTGCCACTGGCTGCTCTCAGAAGACAGGATCTTGGGTTAGAAGGACCTGTTCTCAGGGAAGGAGTTATGTTTGTGCCACTCAGCATCACAAAATCAGACTATTAGGACCTAGGAAAAATCCCTGTAATTCACAAAGCCTAATTTAGGTGCCTGAGGATCCTATGTGGGACAGGGGAGAGAAAAAGGCCTCAGACCATGACTCACAAAAGAGCCAGCAGACCAGCTAAGGGAGATCTGCTCAGCTCCACTGCTCTCACAGAGGCACCTCCGCATGGGTTGCAGGGGGGTGTCGATTGCTGTTTTTTTCCTGCACTGTTGGGACCCCACTGAACTTAGACACATTAGGCAGGGGTAGATGGGTGGACAAGGACTTCCTGACTTTTTGCCCAGTGGTTTGGGTGGTATGTCAGGGACGCCCAAGACGAATCTGTGAGGGGAGAAGGGATCTGAAGAGGGATTTGCCACCCTCAGCTGAGTGCTCGACCCTCTGGGGTCTGCTTTGGGCTACCTCAGCCTCCTGCTCCGCTCTCTCCCCTCTGGATAAATACAGTGACTGGGTGAGGGGGACGCGGCCTTGGGTCTCCCAGCAGCTGGGTGAGCATGCCAGGCCCCAGGCTGGAGTCATCCTCACCCACAGGACTAGGAAAGAGAGAACAAAAGAGGGCACAAGGCTGAGAATGACTCGAGTCTGGGGGTTGGGCACCTGCAAGGTTTGGGGCTGTGGGTGCATTGCTGTAGGGCCAAAGCCAGCACTTGAATGTCTACCTCCTCATGGGCATGCCCCCCAGGTTGCTCCTCTTGGGTGGGCTGCATGCAATGTGTGGGAGTCTGGGTCTAGCTCCCAGCAGGGCGAGGCAGCCCAAACGGAGCACCCCACCAGTTACCAACTGCCTGCCCTGCTGACCGTTCCAGCACAAAGGCCAAAGACAGAAGGAGTGAGAGCATCTCATGGGCTGATCCTGGTGAGCTCTGAGTGAAGGGAGCAAAGGGCATCAGACGACTGGACTGTATCTTGTAGTGGCTAGCACCTCTGCTTAACATGCAGCAGGTCCTGGGTTCAATTCCCAGGGGGTTGGACTTGATGATCTCATGAGGTCCCTTCCAGCCCTATGATTTGATTTGTAGCCTTAGCGAACCCTCAAAGTAATAGCTCAGCAAAATGCGTTTAGCTCCTACTTCCTTATTTAATACATGGTGTGAGGGGATGGGGAAGGAGAAGCAGCCTGAATTTTATGTGCAGGGAAACAGGTGGGGCCCAAGCAGGCATTCCCAGGGTTGGGGAGAGGGCCAGGTAATGCCATCAGGGCACCAGGAAGACAATCTTGCCTGGCTATGTTGTGTATGGGTTGGCCGGAAGGAACTGCCAGAGTTAGCTAGTTTGACCACCCGTGCAGAGACCAGAGGCCTGCCCCACACCAATATCCAGAACAGATCTTTTAGGAAAACAGCCAAGACTGATTTAAAAATTGCCATTGAAAGATCCACCACGACCTTTGGTAAATCGTTTCAGTGGTGAACAGAACCACTGCTGAGAATCTACACCTTATTTCTGGCTGCATTTTTCTAGCTTCAGCTTCCAATGGCAAGAATTTGAAGTGAGAGATTCCAGCTGCTCAGGAGGAAGGCTGGAGAGGAGGAGCAGGTGGGGGCTGATGGTCATCAAGGCAGCAGATGAGGGCCAGGACCGGAGCCCTACAGAAAGACCATGGACCAAGCTCAGAAATGCCCTGCTCCAGATGCATGGGCAAGGAAGGTGTTAGAACAGGGGTATCCAACCTTTTTGGTTGAGGACCACATTGCAATTCTTTTCTCAGTTGCGGGGGCCAGTGAGAAAATTTTTGATAGATAAGACATACCAATCCATCTTATTAATAAACTTTAATAAAACAATGATCATTGTGATATTTGGCATTGCTTTTGCTTGCCCTGTGTACAGAGGACAAGGTGTTTAGGGGTGCCTGTGTGAGGCGGCAAGGCAGAGCACGGGGAGCAAGGCAGGACAGGGGGGCATGGCAGAGGAGGGGAGGGGAAGATGAGTAAGGTGGGGGAAGCAGAGCAGCTCGGGGGCAGGACTCAGCTACTTCCCGACAGGGACCCCACGAACTCTGCCCTCCTCACTCCCTGCCAGGCTCTGCCCAGGGAAAGTAGAGCGATGCTGGGGAGACGGAGAGGAGAACAGAGTCAGACAGAGAGAGGACAGAAACCCTGGCAGCTCTGCAGTGGTCACAGGTTTTGGCATTGGGCATCCCTGTACCAGAAACACTGATGGGTAGCAATCTCTACAGAAGAATTTTTGCTGCTCAGGTGAGGTGAAGGACAGGGGTGCTGGGATTAGGGGTGTGGGAAGAGAGCAAAACTGGGGGGGTGTTCAGGTCAGGGAGTAGCTCGGTCCCTCCAACCAGCGGCACTGCTCCCCGGCCCCTTCACCCTCCCAGACCTGATGCAGTTTGTCCAGTGTTTGTCCTCGTCTGTTTTCCTCATCCCACTCAGCACTGCTCTTCTTCCCCTGGATGCCACTTGTTCTCAGGCTTAGTTCTGCCCCCCAGCCCCAGGCTCAGCTCACACACCTCCAGCCCCCACCACATAGCACCTTGCTGGCTCAGCTTTCCAGGCTCTTGCAGCAGCACTCTGCAAGCTGGATGAAAACCCTCGGCGGGCCGGAGTCTGGCTCCCGGGCCACAGGTTGGACAAGCCTGCATTAGAAGTTGTCTGCTGCGTCACGAGTGGGTAGCAAGGGGAAGGAGGTTAAGCAAGTTCAGTCGTCACTATGAGGACAGGGGCAAATGAGCTCAAAGCCCCCACTGCTGCCGACAACAAGCCTGGGCCTTTCAGCATCACTGGACAGGCTGCGCAGGAGACGGACAGGCGCAGAACGCGGGCAAGAATGGCTGGTAAGGGTGGACAGGCAGCAGGCTGAGAATGGCTGATGGGACAGATCTGGACAGTGGTGCTCCCAGATCACAGCACTCTTTGCACTGCTCTGCCCATGCCCCCCAGGCAAGCAGAAGCCCAGCTGGGGCATGAGGAAGAACGATGGAGCTGAAGGAACTGCGTACAGCAACAAACAAGAATGCCGGATCCCAGCAGAGAGCAAAGCCCCTGAGACCCTCAACAACACTTCTTCCCTCTCCGTCCTTCGCTGTCTGCTATTTATGTGCCAGGCAGGGCCGTGTGAAGCCACTTACCAGCACAAGGCTATAGAGGTCACTGCACACCCTAAGTATTTCAGCTGGCCTGGTTTTGGCTGTATGTACAGTTCTCTCTTCTTGTTTGTACATCTGCTACCCCTGCTGGTTCTCCTGTTCCCCAAACAGCTGGAAATCACTCGTTTGGGATGTGGGTGGATGGTGGGCGAGAGCTTTCAGATTCTCTCTGCCTGTGGCTTTTACTTGTCTAGGTTTTAACGTCTTAGATTTTTAGTCTTAGATGGCTCACGGCAGGAGTCAAGGCAATGGATTAAATAAAAAATATATATACACAGACCCACAGACCACAAAGGCAACCTACAGCCCCCTAGCTCCTATACTCGATACACACATCTGTCCAGACAAACACATCCCTCTGCAGACCACCCTCACTGATCTTTATACAGCACCTTCTCTCTCCTGTAAAATATAAAACCACATTAAGCTGTAAGGATTGTGAAGGCAAGTGTCAAGAGTTAGGAAATGCCAGAACTGAGGGGACCAGTATGGGCACTTTGGTCCCTTTGCGCACATCTATTCTCATGCTCTTCCCAGTGTCCCATAGGCAGGCTGTGGTGGAAGCAGGACTAGAGTGAAGCCAGTCCAGTATCTCAAATGCAAGACACCAACATTTCTCTCTCAGCCAGTCTGCATCTCCACAGTGCAGTAAATGAGAACAGATCACACGTTTAAAGTGCATCGGTACAATGTAGACAAACGAGGGTTGCGTGGACAGCATGCCATTTTGTCACTTCCTAATTTTAAATCCTTGACTTCAAAACCTCGATATTCTTTTAGCGCCACTTTTGTACATCACTGCCTTGGGCTCTAACCAAAGGAACTGAAGGGCAGCTGTTCCTGCACGTGGGACCATACTGGCCCCTTCCCACAGGTTAGCAGGGTCTTTACGTCTACAGCACAGGCTTCACCACTTCAGCCAGTAGGCACTTGTCAGGCTAGTTGCTAGCCAGCAGAAGATGCTGAAAATCAGGAATCCTGGACTCTCCTCCTGTCTCTGGAGGGGAGTGAGGTGGAGAGGTGCCAGGCAGGACAACCAAGTTTCCAGCTGGCATATTCTCCATGAGCTAGATTATGAGATGCACTCAGCCTGGGAGTGACCATGGGGAAGATACCAGTTGCTGGGACCAGAGCCTTGACTTAAGGGCAAGAGTAGGGCTAGTTTTTAAAAAACAAACAAACAAACAAAAAAAAATCAAGTTTCAGAAAAAGTAAAAAGGCAAAGAATTTCATTACAAATTTTCCTCCTTTTTGACCCTCTCTAGGTAAGGCTGACCTAAGAATGAGAAATCTTGACGTAAAGGACAAAGTGGGTTGTGGTGAAGAGCAGTTTTCCATCAGCAAAACATCAGGAGAGAAGCTGGGTGTTTAACATTAGTAAAGTGTTTGGCTGGTCATTGAATTGGGCCCCAAAAAGGGGGAGACACTGAAGCACAGCTACACCATGTGCTGGGGCAGGGAGAAACCAACCCTATTTCAGGACACCCGTGCATCAGAAAAAGAAAGCAATATTTCAAAAAGAACCATGGCAATTAGAAATCCATCCGTCCCATATCCCTCTGAGTTTCTGCACATGTGGTATTTTACCATTGTCACCAGCATATTACACCAAACCCCCCTGGCATAGACGTGAAAACATAATATCCTTATAACCTCAGCCCTGCTGAGAACTAATGACGTGAAAATCTGACTATGGACGTCACACCGAGGCCCCAGAGAACGACAGTCTCACATTGAATTCTACACGGAGAAGCCAGACATTACAGCGTTGAGCACTAAACAGCTCAGACCACAGCCAGGGGCACAGACATCACTCAGTGGGTACACTGAATAAATGACTGTTAGATCACAATGCACTGCTGATAACAGAACAAAGACTCTCAGAAATGATCTCCGCTCTTCGGTAGGGCATTTCCTGCTTTCCGCCGCAGAGGGCTCTATCTAACCAGTCATAATTCTCTGCGCCTGAGGGGAAAAAGCAGCAGCTGGACACATTTGGATGGAGCAGAGGTTGCTGGACATCTTAATGCAGGGTCAGACTCGCTGGCAGCTGTGGAGACCAAGGGCTGGTGACAGCAGCGGTATTGTGAATCAGACAGGCTGGCTCAGGACAGCAGAGATGATCTCCCAGCTTTAGTTCATTGAGCTCAATCTGGGGGCAGGAAGGCTTGTCCCTGCTTGCTCCAAGCGCCCCAGTTTCTGTCACTTCTCCTGGGAGATCATTGCACAGCCAAGAGGCTCACATCGCCAGGACGCATTTCCTGCCACATAACCTCAGTTCTCCTTCATTTTAATCCTGTTACTCATTTATAGCCCCTCATCCCACCCTAGACCCTAATTCCTGGCCGTCCTTGTTTGTGTCCTTCCAGCAATCCTCCTCTTTATTTGAATAGTCCCCAAGAATCTTATAGACAGATTCAGAGGACTGTATTTAGTGCCTTGCATCTTGTCAGCTTCCAAAGGGATACCTACCCAGGGGCTGGGCTGGTCCAGATCCTTAGCGTCCAAGCTTATGGAGCTGCTCTCACGGCCCCCTGTGAGTCAGCACACAGCCAAACTAGACACATTTAGCTCTTGTTGATCTTTACCCATTAAGTCTCTCCAGCCAACGGTCAGATGCCAAGACCCTTCCTGCTATGTTGCTGTGATCTCACTTGTCTGCCTTGGCTCTGTGGGTTGCCAGCCATCCCTGGAGAGGCTGCTGAACCTGTTGTAGGACGGAGTATTTTATGCACGGTTGAACTGCTCACCCTCCGCACGAGGATTGCAACAGCTACAGACTTGCTAACAAGACACTGTCTGACAGCAACAGCTACAAACAAATACCCACACAAAACAAAGGGGAAACAGTATCCTAAGCTGTCGGGATGTCTCTTAGGAAGGCATCCTTTGTCGTCGTCTACCCCTACCGAGCCCTGAGTCTATCCTGTTCTACCTACAGCATTGACTCAGGTCACATTCCCCCCCAAAGCTACAGATTTCGAGGGCTGAGTGTGGTCCCGACAGCAAGGTGACCTAGTGGCACACTGCTCCGTGAGAGCCAGATGGGGGGCTACCGGGCTGGGGGCAGAGCCACATGTGTTCCCCCAGCCGCTCCTATGGCAGAAGTGAGGGCACAGCGCTGTCTGAGTGCCAGGAGAGGGGCAGGTAGATCCAGTTAAATGGAAATACATCTGCTTCCTGCATGGGTTAAATCAGTCACCATCTGCAATACTGGGCCCTGGCTGCATTGCCCTGGGCTCTCTCTTGGTGTCCTAGGAGAAACACCCTGCATCTTAACACTGCGCTGACACAGCAAGAGCGGGGCAGCTCTCAGGCCTGTCTGATCCATGGAAGGTCCCAGGCACGGCTGGACGTGCAAGGATCCGCTGGGGGAGGGAGGCATTAGTAAAAGGGCCTCGCGTGAAGTGGTGCCAGAGAAGGACAGCAAGCAGCACTGTCAGACTGAGCCGGGGGTCGGCTGCATCAGCGCCACCTCTGGTTCCCCAGCCGTGTGCTGTGGCCCCACACAGACCAAAAAGTCATATAAGAACTTGCACGGGGGCCCTGTTCACACCGCTGCACCGACAGTCACCCGGACTGGGGGATCCGCCACAGTACCTTTGCTCTGCACTGCCCGGTATCTCTAGCACTTTGTCTCTCCTGCCTTGGCCAGTGAGCCCTTCCCTGGGGTCTCTCTGCACCGCAGCAAATGGCCCTGCATGGGGAAAGGGAAGATAGACAAGTTCTGTCCACGTCTAACTGGTATCAGAGTTAACGCATCCACCATTCGCAACACAGGGGCGGTTTTCTCCAGTCCTGTTTTCCCTCCACCTTGAATGTTTAATGTTTGCTGAGGTGCTGAGTCCTGCTCTTAGTGACACGGTGGATGGAGGCACTCTGGATTTATAAGGGATAGCTGAAAGCAGAATTTGAATCTTAGTCTGTCAGCACCACAATTGCTCATGCTGTGCAGCCACAAATTCAAGTGCACGTGTGAGCAATGTACAAGGCCAAGGACACAGGGAGAGTCCCAGGGCCTTGCCCTGCTTGTCCTGAGCAGGTCTGCTCTCCCCTCAGCTGCATCTTCCCTTCAAGAGAACTAGCTGAACACAGAGCAGGGAATGATTTCTCACACAGCCATGGCTGCACCATCTCCTCCTTAGCCGGGAGAGACCCTCCCAGGCATTCTGGGAGTTGTAGATCTTAGCTATTTCATCTAGGCAAGGTAGAAGGGAAAAACCACACAGACACAGATGAACTTTGATTTGAGTAACTAAATTTAAGACAAAAATTCCCCAATAGACAATGAGGAATTGTCCAAACTGCACAGCTGTCCTCTCCGCCCCTGGGGATAAGACTTTCCCACCACCGAAGGAGGAAGAAAATCTGAGCATAAATCTCATGCAAAAGCAGTTCAGAAACAGCCTCACATCAAGGGAAACCTTGAGTCACGGACCCTGGATACCAGAACAGACCGGCTGCTTATTTATCCTGCAACACCTGTCTCTAGACAGGATGGAAGGATTAAAAAGAGCATCATGCTTTTTAAAAACCCTGAAATGGTGGCTGGAGGAGGGGAAAACCTCTCCAGTCAGAACATTGTAATAATTGTAGAGTCTAGAGTCCCAGTCATGGACCTGGCTTGCACTGTGCTGGGTACGGTGTAGACACAAAACACAGACAATAACCTGCCTTGCGGAGCTTCTCCCTTCCCTCTGTGTGCTCCTTGTACTTCCTCAGCCATCCTTTCCATGACTGCTGAGTCCAGGACGGCACACACCCTGACTGCCAATTCTAGCCAGCGCAGGCATTAGCCAGTCGAGGAGCTAAAGAGAACGCCAGGGTTTCCCTTTGCTCAGCAGCCTCAGGAAAGGCTTTCCGATCCATTTCAGCCAACTCCTGTTTCTTCACTCCCATCGGTGGTCCTACAGCACCAAAGACCTGATGTACTTGGAATAAAGATCCAGGTTCCAAAGCCGGGAGGAAAAGCAACCGAGACCCCAACCAGGGAGAGGGTCTCTCTGCTCTTCCATAAACATTTCCCAGTAGCTACATACAACCTCTGAACCTCAGGGCTCCCGGCTCCATCATCTACAATCTCTTGCCCTCCTCTCAGTGTCAGTGACTGGGTGAATTTTGTGTTCTGCTTCCTGTGTACGTTGCATATTTTACGCTAGGACCCCTTCCCATAATAGCAGCGATCGTGCCTGGCCAGAACCAGACTCTGGGCTGACAATTCTCAACAGGCAGCGAGGTCTCGTGGGTTCTGCTCTTATTTCACACCTCATGTGGTGAAACCATGCCTTCTGTGCACAATTCCCTCTCTCTCTGTGCCCCAATAAGGTTTTATGCTTCGAGGTGCCTGCTGGCTCCTATTTGCCCTCCATTCAGACAGTCTCTAAAACTCATTTTAAATTTCTCCTTTGAGCTCATCAGATTTTGTATCAGGAATGGGCAGCACCTGAGTCAGGTTTGCGTCAAACTCCTTTTCCTGCAGCTTCTTTTTCCATTTATAGGTCAATGCATGACTACTTTAAGAGACTCCTATTGTGCTCATACTTTACAGTTAAAGAGCCCTTGTACTAATTTCTGCAACTGTGCGAGCATTTTCTGAGGTTTGGGACTGTACTGTGGCTTCCAACAATTTTGACCTTGACTGGTTTCTGTCCATAAACAAAGACAAGAAAATGCTCACAGACGGAAACAAATCCGACAGCATTTCCTTCTGCAAGCTGAACACTGTTCTATGGTCCTTCAGGGACCGAGTGGTTTGGAAGCAAATACACTGCAGTCATTACACAGGACACCTCCACTCCACCTGAGCCTGCCATCAGCTGAGCTCTTCGGCTCTTTGTTAGTCATGAGACACTCCTGCATTGGTGCTTCTGTGACTTAAAAATAATAATAATAATAAAAAATAATAATAATAATAATAATAATGCTTTTCTCTATCACTCCAGTAGCATCCTACGCTGTCTGGAGCAGCTATCTCAGCAGAGCACTAATTGTAACAGATTACTGATGAGGGATGAGTGGGAAATGCTGCTGGTTTGTTTACAGGCCCACAAATCTGTGCAAATCTTTGGTGTTCTGGGTTCTCCCCATTTACATGGTTGCCTCCAAGCTTCTTGGGCTCAGTCATCACATGTATTTCTTACAGAGCAGGAACTGGCATTTGTTGCTAGCCAGTTTAAGGTTTTTCCTGTAGCTCCCTGAAGAACATCCCAGTATCTCATTGTGTTGATTTCTTTCCTCTTAGACCAGCAGCTAATCAATGATCACATACATTCTGGCCAGATCCTCAATATCCAAGACAGGATATTCTGGACATCTGAGGTGCTAAGAGAATCCCAAAGGGAGATCCCTGAAAGATCTAGCTTCACAGAGTCTTAGGCTATGTCTACATGGCACTTTTATTGCGAAATAACAGCGGTTATTCTGCAATAAAAGAAAACAGGTCTACACGACGTTTTCTTATTTCAAAAGAACGGATCCCGTTCTTTCAAAATAAGAACCATCCTTCCGCAATAATAAAACCTGGATTTTTGCGAAACAGCCGTTATTTCAAAACGGTTGTTCCAAAATAACGCCGTGTAGACACGTTATTTCGAAGTAACTGTTATTTTGAAATAACGCGCTCTGACCTTCTTCCCGTGGGTGCTGTGCACCCACGGGAAGAAGGAAGTGCCCAACCCTGGCAGTGTGCTGACACACCTCCACAGGCATGTCAGCACGTGGGGCAGGAGCTGTGGAGCGCAGACGGCGTGGTCCTGTGTGGACCAGCGATGAGGTCCACCGGCTCCTTGCCATCTGGCGCAGGCCTGAGATCCTGGCCAGGTTCCAGGCCACCCAGAGGAACCGGGCAGTGTACACCGCCATAGCTGCGGAGCTGTCTGCCCAGGGCCACGAGCGCAGCACCGAGCAGGTGCGCTCTAAGCTCAAGGCTCTGCGGCAGGACCACGCGCGGACCAGAGATGCGCGTGAGCTCCAGGGGGAAGGTAGCACTGCCACCTGCCCCTTTTTTGAGAAGCTGGATGCCTTCCTGGGGCGTGAGCCCAGCGGCCTGCCTGCCCAGACCGTTGACACCGGGCCCGCCCCCAGCACCTCCTCAGGTGCAGAGGGACCGCCCAGCAGTCCAGACGCCTCCCTGGACGTCGGGGGTCCAGCAGACCAGCCACCACCACCAGAGGCGGAAGCAGGGACCCCAGAAATGATCCCCCCTGGTCAGGTTGGGGCCAGCGAGGAGGAGGGGGAGCAGGAGCCGGCAGCGGTGACAACCCCGGGGGACTCGGAGGAGCCGGAGGAGGGGACGTCCCGGCGGACATCCGGAGCCCCTGTCGGTGAGTCGCCCTGCCCACAGGAGGATGCAGGGCCAGGCCCACCCAGGGCATGGGCAGTGACAGGGTCCGGCACGGGGATGGGCAGGGCACCGGGCTAGGGCGGGGGGTCAGAGGGCCCCCCTGGACATGGGTCCCCGGGGGACGTGTCGCACCAGGGTGACGGGCCCCTGTGTGCCTGAGTTTGGTGAACACAGGTGGGTGTGACGGATGCAGCTGCACCTTGGGCAGGGCGCACAGCCTGCAGAGCAGCCCACTGGGGTGTGGCCCTGGGAGACGCCGCGGAGCAACCCATCCAGGTGGGTCCAGCGCACATGTGGGCCCCAGAAGGCCCTGTCCCCCCCTGGGGCAATGTCCCGCAGGACACCAGCTTAGCTTCCTGCTGACAGTGCAGGAGGAGCTGTGTGCTGTACACAAGCTGCACACAGGCACGGCCAGCAGGCAGCAGCCTCTAACCCCGTGTGATGCTTCCTCCCCGCAGCTCGTGCCACTGGTAGCCAGCGGGCGCAGGGCCCAACTGGCAGCCCTGGGTCACAGAGGAGGCGGAGAAGGCATGGACCCCGCACACGCAGAGAGATCCTCGCCAGCCTAGACGACCTGGGGGACCGAGCCGAGGCATCTGCCCAGGCCTGGCGGTGGGAGCAGGCTGGCCAGCAGGACGCGGCCCTACAACTCCTGCGCCAGGGAGCCACCACCGACGACCGGCTGGTGGCTGCCTTTGAGAGACAGGCTGTGGCCATGGGGCGGCAGGCCATGGCCATGGAGAGGCTGGGGATGGCGGTGGACAACACAGCTGCCAGTCTGCGCTGGCTTGCCGACGGCATGGGGTCACCGGCGCCTGGCAGAGCACCACCCCAGCATGGGGCTCCACGCTGACCCCGGACCCAGGGTGGGCCTGGGCAGGACCGTGCAACACCCGCCTCCCAGTGACCCCCATCTCCCAGTTGCTGCCCCAAGCCCCACTGACCCCCACCTCTACCCCGTCTCCCAGTTGCTGCCCTGAGCCCCACTGACCCCCACCCCCTTGTTCGTTATAAATAAAAATGTTAACACGTGTCATTGGTGTGTGCGGTGTATTTTATTGGTGGTGCTGCAACAGTTCGGGTGGATGGGTGGGGGCTGTCTGTGCTAGAAGGGGGAAGAGGGTGGTGTGTGGGGTCCTCTGCAGCTGCGAAGCTGTCTGTCAGTGCCTCACAGATGGTGAGGGCCTTCCTGGAGGCCCACTCCTGTGGGGGCATGGGTGCGGGCTGCTCATACTGGCGCCCAATGAGCTGGGCCTCGGCCTCCCAGGTAGCTGCGAGGGGCTCACCCCGCATTTCACAGAAGTTATGCAGGGCCAGGCAGGCGCTGATGACCTGCGTTGCTGTCTCCTCTCTGAGGTGGAGGCAGGTCAGGAGGCACCTCCAGCGGGCCTTCAGCCGTCCAAAGGCCTGTTCAATAGCTTGGCGGCAGCGGTTCAGCCGCCGGTTAAACAGCTGGCGGCGAGGGTCAAGGGGCCCTGTCTAGGGTCGCGTCAGCCACGGGCGGAGGGGATAGGCCGCATCTGCCACAAGGAGGACAGGCACCTCTACCCCCCCAACATAGATGTTCTGCGGGGGGAAGAAGGTGCCTGCCTCCATGCCCCGGTAGAGGGACGAGTTCCTGACGATGCGGGCATCATGTGCCCTCCCTGGCCAACCCACATTGCAGTTTTGGAAGATCCCCCGGTGGTCCACGAGGGCCTGCACCACAATTGAGTGGTAGCCCTTTCTGTTGCAGTACTCTGCCGCTCGGTGGTCCGGGGCCCTCACGGGAATGTGGGTGGCATCCAGGATCCCCACGCAGTTCGGGAATCCCAGCGCCGCCATACCATCCATAGTGGCCTGCAGCTCCCCCTACGTGACAAGGCGCCACAGCAGGCCTCTGTTAATGGCCCTGGTGACTTGGCCGAGGATGCCCATGACGGTGGCCCTGCCAACCCCGAACAGGTGGGCCACGGACCTGTAGGACTCCGGGGTGGCCATCTTCCATATGGCTATGGCCACCCTTTTGTCCACAGGGATGGCCAGACGCATGGCAGTGTCCCTGCGATGCAGCAGTGGGGTCAGTTCAGATACCAGCTGCTCGAAGCTGGCCCTGGCCATCCTGAAGTTGCGCTGCCACTGGTTGTCATCCCAGGTTTGGAGCACGACGCGCTCCCACCAATCAGTGCTCGTCTCCTGGGCCCAGACTCGGCGAGGCACTGACAGGGGAAGGGGCACTAGGGCGGCCCTGAGGCCCAGGGTGCTGGCAACCTGGGGCACACCCTGGTCAGCATCGGGGTCTCTGAACAGCGTGTCCCCCACCAGGAGCACACTGTGCAAACGTGCGGTGTGCCTTGTGGTCAGCCGTCGAAGGCTAGGCAGCTGGGGACCGTCCATCTCTGTTGCTGGCAGAGTCCTGCTAGCCAGAATGGACAGGGAAGTGAGGTCGGGGCCGGCCTTTTATAGGATTGGCTACCAACATGGCCGCCGACATGGCCCAGGGCGGCAGCCATGTTGCCACACCTCCCATGGTGCCCTGCCCCTGAAGTGAAATAGCAAGTCCACTGTGTGGACATGCTATTTCTTTTCCAGCTTTTCCCCTTATTTCACCTAGTTTTGTCCTTATTTCACTTCTGATTGTTTCGCAATAACGTTCTTATTTCACAATAACTTGTTTCAGAATAGGTTATTTTGAAATAATGAGCTACGTGTAGACATAGCCTTAGAGTCTAATGCCAGATGGAGCCACTGGATCATCTTCTAGCCTCAGCTCTTGCAAAGCCATCAAATTCCATGCAGTTACCTCAGTATTGAGCCCAATCATTTATGTTTTAGCCAAGTACAAGAATCCAGAATGACATCCAGTCTTGATCTGAAGACACCAAGAGATGGAGGATCATATGGTAGTTTGTTCAGTGAATAATCGCCCTCACTATTAAAAATGCGTGCCTTATTTCTCATTTGAATCTGTCTCATCTCAGCTCCCAGCTGCTGGTTCTTGTCCTGCCGTTCCTCACAAAGATTAACGAGACCTTTAGTGCCGCTTATTTCCTCTCCGTGAAAGCACTTAATCTACGCTACAGTCAAGTCACCCTCTCGATCTTCTTTTTGATAAGCTAAGCAGATTGAGCCCAAATACTTTAAGGCATTTTCTCCAGCCCTCCAGTCATTTCTATGGCTCTCCTCTGCACCGTCTCCAGCTTTTCAGCAATGTGGACGCCAGAACTGGCTCCCACCAATGCCAGTACAGGAGAACAAAACTGTTTCCGTCTTCTAGCCCCTGTTTATGCATCCAAGGCTGTCTTTTGTGCAGATACATGGGCAAAGTTGGCAGCATGGTTTGTTGCATGGATAAGTGCCTGCTTTATCGGTTCTTTTGTTTGGTCTGCAGTTGCCAAAACAAGTCCATGGTGTCTCAAAGACAGCTGGGGGTGTTCATAGCATGGGGTCTGAGGAGAGAGTCCACATAGTCAGATAGGTCTGCTGTAAGAGTGCCAGTGCCTGAGACTATGGGGCTTCTAGGGTTTCCTTTTTTATGGATTTTTGGTAAGATATAATATCCCTTTCAGGGTTCTGGGGGTGTCTTTCTTCATTAGTTCCTGTAGGTGAGTTTTCGTGGGTAGTTTCTTCAGCAGGTGGTGTAGTTCCTTTTGGTATTCCTCAGCGGGGTCAAAGAAAAGTGATTTGTAGAACATTGGGCTGGAGAGCTGTTTTTAAGCCTCTTGATTGCCATCCAATTTATTCATGATGGCAACAGCGACAAACTATGTTATTAGCTTTGCCCACATCGGCATAAAAGACACCATCACAGGACCTAATCAAGCCAGCTATTCCATCAAGGGCTCATTCACCTGCTCATCCACCAATGCGATTTATGCCATCATGTGCAAGAAATGCCTCTCTGCCTTCTGTATAGCACAGGACTGTCTCTGTGCAAAAGAATAAATGGGCACAAATCTGACATCAGAAATAACATTCAGAAAACCAACAAGAGAACACTTCAGTTTCCCTGCTTATGCCATTGATTATTTGTTAATAGCCATGCTTCAAAGAGAAACTGCAGAATTGGACTTCATGTGCAAATTTGACTCCGTTGCTTTAGGGCAGGGGTACTCAAACTTTTTGCGAGCTGGTCCACATTCAGCCTTCCACCATTCATCGGGGTCCACAGGCAACTAGGGTAGGCCTACTGCTGTGAGCAGGGGGTGTGTGGTCCGGGAGTGTGGGGGCTAGCAGGGGCAGGGGGGGGTGATGCTGCAAGTGGGGGGCATGTGCTCTGGGAGCGGGGGGGGCTACTGGGAGCAGGGGGGGTGATGCCGCGAGCGGAGGGGGGGGTGTGCTCCGGGAGCAGGGGGGCAGCGCAGCGGGCCCTGCGGGGGGGGGGCAGTGCAGCGAGCAACTGGAGTTGCTCAGCTGCCCTCTCCCCTTAGAGGCAACATTGCTGTTGCCAATGTTCCCTCTAAGACCCACTGGCAGCTGAGCAATTCCTGTTGTTCACTGCGTGGGCCCCCGCCCCGATTCTGCCCCCCCCCCGCAGGCCAGATCCTGGAGGCCCCCCCCTCCCCTGCTTACCCTGCATGGCCCTCACAGCTCCTGGGGCAGAGAAGCACTAACGGAGGATGCTCAGATATTCTGGGCATGCTCCATTAGAGCTTCTCTGGGCGGGAGTTGGGGGCGGTCCACCAGAAATGTCTTTGCGGTCCGGGTTGTGGACCGCGGGCCGCCATTTGAGTACCCCTGCTTTAGGGGTACATAGAAATCTCGGGGGGGGGGGTTATTATTGCAACAGGTGGTCTGACCTCACTTTTCTCTATGTGCTGTTCTGTACTGTTTGAATCTAAACAACTGCTTTGATTTGCTGTAACAGTCTGACCTGATCCTATAACTTACACTTCCTTGCATTTATTTTCCTCCCATTCTGTAAGTTCCCCATTATCGTCTTCAAGCACCGGATGAAGTGGAATTTTCTCTCACAAAAGCTCATATGATAAATTAGTTTTTTAGTCTTTACAAGTGCCACCAGACTCCTTGTTTGTTTTGCTGAACTAGACTAACACAGCTACCCCTTTGGACCTCCCTTATGGTTCTCTTGAAGTGCCCCTTACATTTAGCGGCCTCTCGCTGATGGCCATCACACAGCCGGCTCTCCTCCTCTAGCGCCACCATCCAATGCTTGCTCCAGCTCTGTGGCGATCAGTCTGAGGTCAGCTTGGTCTCGCCCCTCACCAGGGGACAGGAAATTCAGCCAAAACAAGTGCCTGGTCTGCTACCCTCCGTTCCCGGCATGGTGGTTCAAAACTCTTTTCTCAGGGTGTCCTGTAACCTTTATCCCCTTCTGAGGGGCTTCATGCTGCCTTGGCAGGAAAACCCAGGCCCAGCTCTCCACTGGATTCCAGCCCCAGGAATAAACTACCCTTGACTAGACTCCTGGTTGCCACCGTCTTGGACTTCTTCCTACTGTGCCCTGCCCCGGCTCTCTCCTCACCCTGCCAGAGCCTCCCGATCTCTCCGGTCTCCCCATTCCCTACAGCCAAGAAGGTGACCACAGAGCACCTCGCTCTCTCCCTGAGCCCCCATTGCTCCAAGCTTCCTGTTCAGAGCATGACCCTGCCCCTTCCCATCAGCAGTAAGGTCTACGCCACCCTCAAAGTGCAAGCAGGTGTGGTGGCTAGCCTCCCAGGCCCTTATTAACCCTCTCCCAACCTGGGGGGGGGGATGTACCCATCATATGGGCTTATTCTTTTGGATCGCTAAAACTTGTTTGATTTCATTACCGTGACCAGATCACCGGCCCTGTGACTTGGCATCGCCATTCACTCAAAAACATCAAGTTTAACCATCCCATGGTCAGAGCTTCTCTCAATTCTAATGATGTTTTAGAATGACCATCAGGAATCAGTGGACTCGCCCTCACTGTCCACTTTTAAATCAAGACTGGATGTTTCTCTAAAAGATCTGCTCTGGGAATCTTTTTGGCAGAAGTTCTGCGGCCTGAGTTATGCAAGGGGCCAGACTGGGTGATCACAGTGGACCCTTCTGGCTTTGGAATGGACGAATTCCCACAGCCGAGGTATTTTTGGCAGCGCTCTGGGGTCTTGAATGCATTGAAGACACAATATGTTAAACGCTTCACCAAATGCTTTCAGAATCTCTTTTGCATCTGGACCCTCAGACGAGCGACAGACCCACTGGACTATCTGCATATTCATAATGCTCACCAACTCAAGCTCCTAGGAGAGTTCATATTTTGCTATTTCAAACTCTGTGTGGTATCTTTCCCTAAATTTACAGCCATATGGACTAATTTTGAACCTGTTAAATAAACTTACTATTCAATATTCCCATCAGGCCACCACTAATCAGATTGGCTTCAATTACGTTGCACTCAGCCCCCAGATCCACTTGGTAATTCACTTTTTGTTCATTTCCACTGTCTCACACTAATCTGTTGCAGAGCCTTGCTTTGTCAATTTATGAAGAGGCTCAACAAAAATTTTTCTGCATCATCAGAGCTTTGTGCTGTATCAGTAGTTTAGCGGTACTATTGTTTTTTATTTGGAGTTTGAACTAAGAGCAAATGCACTTTCATCAAGCGGCAGCTTTCACTGCAAGCTTGGCCCTGCACCTCTTCTGCGGTGCACCTTTGTGGAGCAATTGCCCGCAGCCTTACAACAAACAGAACTGGTGCCTGCCATTGGCTCTCTGTACACCTCGCTGCGCACCGGGAATGAGATGCACTTCTGTTCTGTTGCTGCTTTCTAACAATTGCATTTGGGTAGCACAGGTCTCGCAAGCTCCACAAACGCCCACTGTTCTGTGCAAATTTAAGTTCATTTCTCACAACAAATTTGCCTGGCCTCATTTATCAATTACACCATGAATAATTTGCTCTCTGACTGGGCCATCTGATCCTGTGCACATGTACATCACTTAGCCCCCAGTAAATCTGACATACTGCTCAACGGCTCATCTGGCTTCTTACAAAGAACATGCATGCAGGGGCAGATAGGAAGGGGATATTACTCACTAGCCTGTATGGCCCCTAATGCCCCTCCAAAATTGCAATGGATTGCCCCTTCTCACAACTCAAGGCCAGTCCCACCCCCTTCCAAGGTGATGAACAGCCCCAGCAAACAGAAGTCATAATGATCTGGGAATTGCTGTGAGGCCCATCTCTGTCCTGTGTTACACAAGAGGTCACACTAGACCAGGGGTTTCAAACACGTGGCCCACTGGCCGCATGCACCCCTAACACTATTTCCTGCAGCCCACAATGACACCATTGTTACCAGGATTTGCAATATCATTGTATGAAAAGGTTTCAGTGGTGTGACCCTTGGGCTGACGTACTAGTCCTCATGGTGATTTGAGTTTGAGACCCCTGCACTAGACCAACACAATGGCCCCTCCTGGCTTGGCATCTATTAATAAACCTTATCCCAGGCCTTCAGCCCCATTCTGGGCTCCTCAGACCTTCTCCCCACTTGTATCAGAGCACTTTCACATCCCCTTCCTCAGTAGCTGGTAGGGCCACCCACCTAGCCATCCCTCTACTTGGGTTCCTGACCCAGGGACTCCGTGTGAAGCATCCATGCTCTGCCTCCTCAGACTCACTGTTGCTTCCCTGAGCCACTTCCTACCTTTCATTTCCTCCAGGCCCCTGTCACAGAGCGACTCCTTCCCTGGATGCTCAACCTCCATGTGCTGCTTCCCGCCAGTCAGTGGCTGATGCAGGGTCCCCTCCAGCTCCATAGCAGCAGGTTCCTGGTAGGTTATGCTCTGATGAAAGAGCCCCCCTAAATTCCTTGCTCCAGGAGCACCTTTACCACCTGAGCTCCAGGAGTCTTTCATCAGTGTCCTTAGCTAATCACCTGTCAATTAGCCACCTTGCCAGTCGATTACCTCCAGGTGGGTTCATTTTCCAGAAAGGCAGCCCTCCAAGGAGAATGAGGCCTGACTCCCTTTCCCATGTGACCTTCTTGTATAGATCACAATATTTTTGACATCTCTGAACTGCTGGCCTGAACAACGTTCAGGCCCCTTTCTATACCCCACAGGAATCTCTTGTGGTCTCCAGCGCCTACAGGACAGCCAGACGAGTGCCTGGGAAGCACTGGGCCCATGCAGACTTCCCTGCCAGAAGCTGGTTGCACTGGAACAAAGCCCTGTGTTCGGCCTGGTTCCCACCCACAGCAAGACACCCACATGCCTTCATCCGTTCCATTTGTGCAGAAAGATTCATTTTCCTTCTGGCCCTGTCTAAGAAAGATGTGATGCACAGGCACACTTGCAAGGGATGGGTTTTCTCAACCATGGCCATTGGGCTTTGAAGAAGTTATGCTCCGGCCACGTGGTAGCAGTCGGGAGCTATTGAGGCCAGAGGCTGCACTCTGTGCTCATTTGTCCTTCCCCCTTCCCAGAGCAGATCCGGGTCAGACAGAGAGCTCTGGGGCCAGGGAGTGCGGCCATGACCAAGACTAGGGCCCAAGAACGTTCTCCAGACAATGGGATAGTCCTGGGAATCAAAGCCCCCCATTTCCCAGAAAGCTCTGAGCTTCGCAAAGCACCAACCAGATTGATTCCTGGCTGGAGTCTGACATGGTCAGAGCTGGAGATTCTCCCACCTTCCTCCCCCCCCCCTGCCCCCCTCCCGGGAAAATGAAGTCGGTGCAGGAATCCTAATGGGCCGTACCCTCTGTCTTCATGACTGGTGCCTCGGGACAGCACGGAGGCAGCGCTCTCTCCACTGGGTCAGCTGTTCACTAACGGCCAGCCCAGCACGAGGTGACAATTCAGTGTAGTGGCTAACACCTCTGCTTAACATGCAGAAGGTCCTGGGTTCAATTCCCAGGGGGTTGGACTCGATGATCTTGTGAGGTCCCTTCCAGCCCTATGATTTGATTTGATTTGATTTGAGTCAGGCAGCACTGTGTGGGCTCAATTCCCTGTCCTGACACCCCCACCCTATGGGCAGTGCCATGGTCACAAAGCCAAACAGAGGCTATGTTGAGGGGTGGCCAGCCAGGTGGACCACCGAGACATCGCCAGGCTGTGACACTGAGAGCAGGAAGAGGTGACTGTGTCTCTGTGCTGGGCTCTCTGGCATGGTCACTGACTAACCCTGGCTGGGATGATTTAGTGAGAGTGGTCTGGCTTGTCGCAGGGGGTTGGACTAGATGGCCTCATGAGGCCCCCTCCAGCCCTAATGTTCTACGGTTCCCTCCCAGCAGGGCATGGCACAACACTATACTGGGGGAATGGTAAAACCGCCAGGAAGAGGACTGTGTGAGTGAAGGCTGAGGATGGGGAAGCGGATGGGCTAATGCTCGGGGACCGGCAGAGCCTTGGGTGTGAATGGGGCCTTCGCTTCTGCTCTCCTGGTGTGGGAAAATACTTGTGAGCAACATGAACAGAGGAAGACAGAGGCAGGGTGTGTGTGTGAGAGAGAGACCCTGTGTGCATCTGCTCCCACAGCTCTCTTCAGAGCACAACAGCCGCTTTCTGCTCAGAGCTCGCCCTCCCGATTGGCTGCATGTGGTGGAACGCTCACTAATGATCATTGTCCTTGTTAAATGAGTGAATGAACGGGCCAGACACAGGACTCCATTCACAGCAAGGCCACATTCTGCAACCCCCGCCTCTCACCCTGCCCTTCCTCCCACACACCCTCACCCTGGGCTCCGGGAAAGGGTGACATTAGTGTGAGGCACAGTCAGAGGAAGCCACAGCCCAGCTCTAGAGGCCACAGAACCGATGTGGTGGGGGCAGCCCAATGGCTCCTGAAGTCTCACCTCACCTGCATGCATGAGTCCAAAGAAGGACAAATAAATGCTCCCTGGGGAATGGAGAAATTGGGGAGCTGGCATGGTCAGAGATCGCACTGTTACTTAAAGGCTTGTCTTTTTTACTGGCACAACTCTTCACCTGGCCTGCTCCACCCCAGAGTGACCTCTGCAGCCTGGATGGCACTATCTGGAGTTACGCCCCAGAGAAGATGCCACTGTGACCAAGAAGTTCGAAGGGACTGGGGATGCGTACATCCACGGGCCAGGAGGCGTCATGGGGATGGGAGGAGAAGACCCACAACACCTTGTCTCTTCCCAGTCTCATTTGCAAACAAATGATGGGATTGCTCCTGCTGTGAGCAGGGGGTCAGACTAGATACCTCCTGAGGTCCCTTCTAGGCCTGATCTTCTAGGATTCTACGAACACCACTTCCACAGCTGCCTCTAGGCCAAAAGTCCACAGATCTACCTCACCCATCCGGACCCATCACTCTCTGTCCAAACTGAAATCCTGGCTGGTCGCTCAGATGTCTCCTCAGGGGTGTCAGACTGGCAGTTCAAGCTCAACATAGGTGAACAAATCTTTGCCCCCAAGCCCTCACCTATCCCTTATTTATCAGCCACTGTGGACAACGCCACTATGCTTCCTGTCATTCAAGCCCATAGCCAGGACATCACCTTGAATTGGACCTCTCTTCAGCTCTTCACACCCAGGTTGTACCTAAGGTCTCACCTACACCTAAAACCAATACAGCTGTGCCACCATAGTGTTTTAATTTCTCTGTGAGGCACTAGTTACTTTGGTGGTAAAAGCTCTCCCACCAACCTACTGTAGTCTTTACAGGGGGGTTAGGTCAGTATAACCACATCACTCAGCAAGCGTGTGGATTTTTCACACTTATATAGATGTTGGTCTGTAGTGTAGACCAGAGCTAAGTCTTGCCAATTCTTCCTGTGTAACGTCTCTGAGAAATGACCTTTCTTAACCATGCAGCACTAAAATTCTCATCAAGCTCATCTCGCATCTTAATTACTGCAACATCCTTTTCAGTTGCATTGACAAACGCAATTGCCCTGCTCATATTCATTCAGCATGCTGCCGCAAAGATCATATTCTCTGGATGCAGCCCTCCACTGCATCCCATTCTCTATATCATCAAACACAACTGACTTCATTTCCAAGGCCCTTCACAACCAGCCTCCACCCTCTCTTTGGGTGAGGTTTCTGGCCCTCATTCCAATAGGGTCACTCTGTCCTCAAAAGTCCCCATCACCCACAAGCATCACATGGCCCTTTCCCAGCCACTGCCCTGGTGCCTTGCTTTTCCTCTAGCTCTTTGCAGGTTCTAGTGACCTTCTTCCACAGCTTGAGTATATACAGCGGCTGCTCAGCTAAGTGTTTCACATAGGCCTGCAAGTACACCTGGACCTCCCACTGCCTCTGCTGGGTTTCGAGTATCTGCTGAAGAGGGGCCTGAAGTTGCCGTTGCTGCTGGTCAGCCCATTTCCACAGAGGCACCAACTCTGGAGTCCAGCCCAGGAGGAGACAAAAACCCTCTGCAAAGGTGGCCTCTGTATACCCTAGCCCCACTGTCTCTGCCACTGGTATCTTTCAAGCCCCTAAGATGGGCAACGGTCCCCACAGTCTGTCCTCCACTCATACGGGGGGGGGGGGTGATCATGCGCCCGCATTCTCCACCACTTGTGGCAGGACTCCACTTACCAGGCTGGTGGTTCCTGATGGTTGTCCTAGGAATTAGGGCTGCATGTCAATACAGCCCCGCCCAATGGTGCCCTGCCTGCTGTTTGTTCTGTTCCTTGTCCCATATCACTCCAAAGACTGCAGTATCCTCTTCACAGGAGTCAAACTATCTCACCACCCATCTCTTGGTGACAGAGGGAGGGGGAAAATCCAGGCCTGCCCACTACCCTGGGTCCTAGCTGCAAGCAACCACATGCTGAGTCCCTCCAGCTCCTCAGTGCCTTTCCCTGGGCCACTTTTCCACAGCTCCAGCATCTTCTTTAACCTTGCCTCAGGGTCTCGGCCTGCAAATCCCAGCAGCCAGCTAGGAGCTCTCTAGTTCCCCTAGTCCCTGCTAGCTGCACTGCTCTGTCCAGTGTCCCAGCCCCCTACTGCCTGCTGGGACCTCAGTCCTCCCTCCTTGAACCCCAGGGATTAACTGACTTTGCTGCTCTTCTTTGGCAGGCTGCACCTCTCAGCCCCTCTCTTTGGCAGCCTTCTGTACAGCCTCTCTAGGGCGCTATTAGAGTCCAGTATGTGGCCTATGTCCCACCATAACTCTCTTTAGAATATTTCTCTGCTATGATGCCCACAAAAACTTGACAAGAGTTTGGCAGCTGGCATGCTGAGATCACACCCTACCATGTTGTCCAGTGTTGTCTCTCCATTCCCTTTGCTCCCCCCAAGGTCAGGTCCATCTGCATCCGGCTGGTGTCTCTTGGCTTGGACTTAAACTGTAAGCTCTTTGGGGCAGGGACCGTCCTTTTGCTCTGTGTTAGCACATTGGGCCCCTGGACACTATCACAGTTCAACTAATCAAGGACAAGAGAGGTGGTGCCCTCCAGGCACAACTGTGGCAACTGAGGAAAGTGGTATGTAGGGAAGGAGATGCAGATCCATCTGGCCTGTCTCCTTGTCTTTCATTTCTCAGCAGTGAGAGGACAAAGGGTGACCCCACTCCAGACACATCTCGTCTCCCAACAGGAAGGGAACTCCATGGAGCCAGCTGCTAGAATGAACCCCTTTTTGACCTCAGTGACCTGTCCCAAAATCCCCACAGTCTGGAGGGAAAGAGTCTCTCTAGTCTAGATAACTAATCAGTTCTCCACCCCAAATCTCACCCTTCTGTCAAACTGCCAGGAGGAAGCATCACCACTATGATTCCTACAGAAAGTCCCACTGGCTCCATGTGCCATGCAGGCTGCGCCACAGTTACCGCCCCCTCCAAAGCCCAGTGCTGAGAGGCACCAACATCCCCAGAGGAAGTAAAATACAGCCAAGGGTGGGGTCACCAACCAAGAAGAACAGGAGGTGAACCTAAGACTGCAGCTAGGCAGACAGCAGGGGCTCAGGCAGAGAGATTCCACCCCTCGGAGCTCCTGCCACCTGCCCCTTGGGAATGAGGACCTGCCATAACTAGCAGGAGTCCAGCCTCCTTGGCTGCTGGGACCAGTTTGCCTAAGTAAGTTTACCTGATCCCCATCAGCGGAGTATCCACCCCTGCATAGGGGAGGGATGTTACACCCCTTGTAGAGGTGGGAAGCAGAGACACCCCCCCCCAAAGGTCACCTGAAGAGGGACTTGAGCCCACCTCCACTTCTCCGGCAAATGCCCAAAGCTGGGTCACTCCTCTTCTCTTAATGCCCCCCTTGACCTCAGCTCTACCGCTCAGTATTCACTGTCTCTTCCCTGATGCTGGAGTAACCTGCCACAGAGTCTGGCTTGCTCTGAACCCCATGTTCCAAAATAGACGGCTACAGGGCTGGGACAGATGGGTCACAGCAGCATCACTGGATACCTTGGGTGTTGGTGCCCTGCACACAGGCTCAGCATTATAGTCCCAGGATGTCTGTCTGTGGGTGGAGGGTGGGGGGGACTAGCCCTATGGAGCAGTGAGGAGCAATGAAAAGCTGTTCTGCAAACACTGGCCCGGGTGGCAAGCCTTCTTCACTGACTCACACATGCACAAAGTACCCCATGAACCCATAAGGCTGAGAAGTCCTGCCCTGGAAGAACCAGCCTCACCCACCCAGGGGGCAGCAGCCCCCTCCCCAGCAACAGGGCCATAACCAGGCCAGGGCAACCAGGGCAAAGCCCCAGGCACCGAATTTTACAGGGTGCAGGGGTCAGACACAGCTCCCCACGCCGGCAGGGAAATGATCGGGCTCCTCACCACCCCAGCCACTGCCAAAGAGCCAGATTCATCCCCAGCCAACATGGGGAGCCGGATCCTTCCCCTGCGCCCTCTTAAATTCGGCTCATAGGGACGGATCCGGCTCCCTGCTGCTCCAGCAGCAGCAGCGGGGAACCAGATCCATCCCCAGCAGCAGGGAGCTCCAGCTGCTGCTGGAAGACAGCTCGGGAAGGATCCGGCTTCCTGATGCCTTTTGGCAATAGCTGGGAACAGATCAGGTCCCGGGCAGGATTGGAGCCGGGGGGGGAGAGCAGGGCTCCTTTGGGGCTGCTTGCCCTGGGCGCCAGATGACCTAGTTCTGGTCCTGCCAAGCAGGGCCCACTGTGGCCGCCTGTGGAAGCTGTGTCCAAGCCCTCGATTCAGAGCTGGCTTCCAAACTGGAGCCAGAAAGTCCTGCTGAGTGGGCAGCATGTGCAGAGGGTAGCCCCAGTCTGCCTCCCGAAGTGGGGGACCAGCCCCCCAGGCTAAGAACCAGAGGGAAGCGGGCAAGTTGCCGGAAAGGCCACACCAGGCCAGGGCACCGCACAGCAGCGATGCAGCTGCCAGGCTGAAGCAGGTTGACACCTGGCATGAGCAGTGGCTGAGACAGCAAAGGCTGGGCAACACGATGGAGAATTCTCCCACTTGGGCTGCATCCCATCATGGGCCTCTCTCCCACTGAGATAACCAGAATATTAAGTTAGCCAGGCCTCAAGGACTAGGCCCAGACCATGAACAGGTGGGAAGGTGATGGACGGAGAGTGTGATTTGGGGGAGGAGGGAGGTGGGAACTAGTTAACAAGCAGCCATCAGCATGCGCCAGAGATGCCTTTGTGGAAATGGGTCTGATGCCAAGCTGGGAGGTGGGGCCCACGCCAAGAGAGACAGCACCAGAGGCCCGATGCAACACGGGCTGACAAGATGAAGCGAGGGTCTTCATGGCAGAGCCACAAAACCACAAGGATGTTACCAGCCATTCCCAAGGGAACAAAGGGAATTCCTAGGGCTGGACGGGAAAAGCAGAGCCAAACCAAAGCTGCCCAGGGTGCAGGATGTGCACACGAGGGACAAAGAGAAGCTGCAGGCCCGAGGCCAGGGAGGGTGGCGGTACACAGGAGGATTGGTGGAGGCAAAGATGGGCCAGTTCCTCTTCAGAGAACCTGCCCCAAGTCTGCAGGGGACCCCTAACAACCTGGGCAGAGAGAGTAGGTCCTGGACAATCCCGTGAGGCAGTGGTGGTGACGGCAGCAGTGAGTGGAGATACAGGCTTGCATGTCACAGCATGGAATCCATACTGGACGGGTGTAGGTCAGACCCACGCTGTTCAAGGACATTGCTCCCAAAAGAAAAAAGTGTCTGAATCCTGCCCCTACCAACCTCTGAGCAAACTCGTGTGGGGAAGGCTCCAGCCCACACCCTGGTGCATCTTTCACATTAAAACACAGCCCTTGGCCACATTCCCGCTTGGCACACCCAGGATCTGGAAGGCGAGTGGCCCACAGCCCTTGTTCCAATGCAGCTAGTGGGTGATTTGAGATGGTGTGTTCCCTTCGGGGAACTCCCCCACCAGATTGCTTTGCCTCCTCTGCAAGGGAGCTCTCAAGCTCCAGGCCACCAGCATGCAGATCTGAGGCAGCCCACAGTCCCTGATGTCGCAAAGCCGGGGTGCCTAAAAAAGAACAGAACTTGAGCCAGGCAATAAGCAAAAAAGGTTTTCGCCAATCTGGAAGGCCTCCTTCTTTCTGGAGCCCCCACGCTATTCCAGCCGTGCTCCACACCTCCCTCTACAATCTGCTGATGCATCTCAAACCCAAACCAGAGCTGTCTGCTCCTCCAGGCTGGGCCTGCTCACCCAGAGCTCCAGCCAAGACCTTCACCCTGAGCTACAGCCCTCCCCACTGCTCCAGACCTGGGATCGCTGCCTTGCCAACACACCTAGCCTTGATGGGCAGCCCTCCTCACTCCACTCTTCCACCCCTGAACAGCCTGGGTTAATCAACCTGGATTCCACCCCAACCGGATCACACTGTGGGCATCTTGGGCTAGTCTGCAGCAGCTGGCACGTGATCCTTTTGGGAAAGGCAACTCCCACCCTCAAATGCCCTGTGCTAACTGGCCAAGGCTGGGATGAATCCTTCTCATCCCCTGTGGTCATCAGCTGATGCCTGCGCGATTGATCAGATCCAGTTCAGGCACCAGGAAGCTGGCATTTGCTCTGTGGTGTGGTCCTTGCCCCATGGCAGCATGGCCAGCCTGCTTCTGCTCAGATCCACGCCTGGTGCGCAGCCACCCCACCCAAGGGCACTCTGTCTCGTGTGGGTGCACAGCAGAGCCCCCTTTTGGGAGGGAGAGAATGACCACTCGGAGCAGGCAGAGGCCAAGATGGGAGGGTGGCACAGAGATGCTTTCCCAGATGGCCTCTGAAGACCCCTGTACCCAGGCCCCTCAGTGCCAGCCTCGTCTGCTGCGGTACCCGGACCCTCAGTGGGAGCGCTGACCCCGGCCCCCAGCACCCATGGGCCACAGCACCCCCCTGTAAACCCACCAGGCCCTGCCGGATTCTGGGATGTTTCTCAGCATCAAGGATTTTTGCTGATTGCAGCTAAAGCTCCCCAGGCCTCCAGGAATCCTGACCTAACACTCCCCAGAAAGGCCCATCCCTGCCGCCTCCAAATCGATCACACCCCCCGTTCACATCTATGGCATTGGACTGCCGGAAGTTAACAAACCACAACCGTCTCCCCCCGGCCTCTCAGGCGTTAACGGGGTCCTAGACCCCCTGCAGCCCCCCACTGATCCTCAACCCCTCCAGCCCCCAAACATGCCCCACCCTCTCCTCCACTGCCCAGGAGAAACATTAAAAAAGCCACTGAAAGGTGACAAGAGAAACCAGCTATAATATTTTTTCCCACTTTGCCCCACCCACAAGCAACAGGAGAGAGGGCAACCTGCCGGGAGTTAGAGGAAGGGCAGCTGTGATGGAGCGGAGCACGGGATTGAATCAGGACTCCTGGCTTATTTCCCCAGCTCTGCAGTGGACTTGCTGTGTGACCTTGCTCGCCTCCCTCTGTGCCTCAGTTTACCCAGTGGGAGGCAATGGTGGGGAGCCCCCTTCATAGCAATGCAAGAGCTGTGACTGGGCTAAGCTTAGACAGCACAGACCTAGGTCCCTCCTCTGCCTTTCCACATGGGAGCCAGCATTGTCCCTACACCGTGCTCTCCAGGGCTCTGCAGAGTGCTGCCCGTCTGGGCTGGAGGGTGAGCGTCGCATTTCAGACCGCAAGCCACACCCCAGACACACACAGTCCCAGCCGCTGGCTCCCACGCAGGGGCACCAGGTCTTGCTTATAAACAGAGCATCGCAGTCTCCTCACAGCACCGGAGCCAGCCCTGAGTAAAATGAAACCCACCCCCACTCCGCTCTGGTCTGCAGGCTAGGGCCAGGAGAGGTCAAGCAGGGGCAGGAAGGGGGTCACCACGGGGGGTCCCGGCTCCAACAGGGGTGGGACACTGGTCCCCCGAAGAGCCTGCGCATCAAAACGCTGCTGCCTGTGCAAGTGGCCTGCGTCTCCCTACTCACAGGCCAGTTGCCGCCTGCTGACAGGCAGGATGGAAGACAATAGGGAGTGGCTGCCTGTCATTGGCCCCCGGCTCTGCCGGCCAGCACGCATCTGGGAGGTCACCTCCAGGGCCACAGGTATCAATCTGCACCATCATCATGGCACACAACAGCCACAAGCAGTTTTGTCACGTGGAGGAGGCTCGGCTGAGGATGCCAAACTCATCCCACTGATGAGTGCGTCAGCCGCTGCCAAACCGCTCTCCCCTTTCCTCTGCTCCCCCCCAACCACTCCCATCAAGAGGCCAGCAAGTAAGGCAGGTCTGACAGGGCCAACTCCACGGCACAACAGGCTATAAACAGTAAACGCTCCCATGATGCAGCTGCGCTGCCCACCACTGCTGCAGCAAGCCAGCCAGGCCAGAGGAACAGGGCCCTGCCCCACGTTTACCCCGCAAACCCCGGCTGCGCCGCGAGCAGAGACACATTTACCTTGTACTTGGTGGCCAGCAGCTCAGTGGCTTCTTGCTCCTTCCGCAGAGCCTCAATCCTCTTCTCCTTCTCCTCCAGCAGCTTCTGCTTCTCCTCGCTCACCAGGCTGTGGTCATCTCGGATAGCCGCCTTCTCCTCTTCCAACTTCTCCTTCTGCTCCTGCAAGTAATTCTCCATGTTCTTTTCCAGGCCATCGTCCTCATCCTGCTCCCCTTCGCCCTCTGTGGTGCCGTCTCCGTTCACCACTTTCTTCCTGCGGCTGTTTCTCCTCCGCTTCTTGCTCAGCATCCCCCGCCTCTCCAGCTGGGCTTTCAGGCGGATGATCTCCTCCTGAAACTCCCGCAGCAGGGTGTCCTTCGGGTCCTCGTTGACCCTCGGCTTGTTCTTGATGTTCTTCGCTCTGTTGGCGAACCGGAGGGTGGACAAGCTCTCGTCGTAGTTGTGAGAGGCAGGGCCCAGGGTGGCCACCATGATGGTCTTGGCATTGCCGCCCAAAGAGTCCTGAAGGAGGCGGGTCAGCTTGGAGTCCCTGTAAGGGATGTGGGTGCTCTTACCGTCGACCAACGCAGAGATGACGTTGCCCAGAGCCGAGAGGGACAGGTTAATCTTGGAAGCCTCCTTGGGCCTCTCCCCTTGTCCCCCCTGCTTGCTCTGGCGCTCGCTGCCCGCCAAGTCCACCAGGTTGAGCTTGCCCACCCGGATGTGCTCCTCGCCATCCACGCCGGTCTCGCTGCACTCCACCGTGATCACAAATATGGCGTGGGAGCGGGAGCTGTACTCATTCATGTTGGTGCTGCCCACCGACCGCGTCTGGTTGCCCAGGTTCATGACGTGTTCGATCTCCTTGACGTTCTTGGTCACGAAGGAGGAGAGGTCTTTGATGTAAACGCCCGTCTCCGGGTTCTCCTTCAGCTCTAGCTTCTTGCTCTGGTCTTTGGCCAGGAGGTCTCGGATCTCCTCTTGGTAGATCTCCAGGTAGGAGGCCCGCACCAGGTACTGCTGGTTCTGGGACCGGGAGATGTGGGTAAAGACGTGCTCAAAGGAATTGGGGATGATCCCTCTCTTCTCCGGGTCCGCCCAGGCCCCTTGCATAGTGTAGGTCTTCCCGGTGCCCGTCTGGCCATAGGCGAAGACGGTCCCGTTGAAGCCCTGCAGGACCGAGTCGATGAGCGGCCGGACCGTCTCGTCGTACAGGTCCGCCTGCTTGGAGCTGGCGTCGTACACGGCGTCGAAGGTGAAGGTCTTCGCCAGCTCCCCGGGGGCGGCCTTGGGATTCTGGAGGGTCACTTGGCCCAGCTTCACGTCCATGGCCAAGATCCTCTCGTACCCGGCGGCTTCTTCCTTCCGGCTCATGGGACGGCACCGGGCCACCACCTTCAGCGCCTCGCCCGGCCGGGCTCTGTTCGCCATGGTGCCCCCGGCGCTCACCGCTGCCCAGCCCGGCTCCAACCACCCCCCCGGCGGCGGCGGATGCTGCGGCCCCCCGCCCCGGCGTCTCCACCCTGCCCGGGGGCAGCCCCCGCCCGGCTCATGCCCGGCCCCGCGGCCGGGGGAGGGAGGGGGCGGCCGGGGTCCCGGGGATCGCGGATCGGGGACCGGGGACGCTGCGCCGGCCGTGCGGATGCTCCCGGCTCATTCAGCGCAGCGCAGCGCAGCGCCCGCCCCGAACCTGCGCCGCGCAGCAGCCGGGCGGGGCGGCCGCCAGCAGCTGATTGGCTGGGCGGGGAGAAAAGAGGCGGCCCCCCCAGTTCTGCGCCAGGCATGCCGGGAAGTGTAGTCCGCGCAGCCCGCAGCCTCCCCTCGGGGCGGGGGGGCTGGGGCGCGGCGGGGGGCCGCGCGGGGGCGTTTCCCGGGGGGCCTGCGGGCTGCTGGGGGGCCGGGGCTCCCCCCACAAGCGTCACTGGCCTGGGAAAAGTCTCCGGGCTCGGGGGCAGCCCTGCGGATGCGCCAGCACCGCAGGTGGCCCAGCAGCGGAGCCGGGGCTCGGGCGCAGAGACTCGGGGCTCGAGCCCCACGAGCCCGACGCTCCCGGGGGATGCAGCCGCAGGGGCCGGCGTCCAGGGGCCCACAACCAGCCGGCGGTGACCTTCGCCAAGGCCGTTCGGGGCAGACGCAGCGTCCTGCAGCAAAGAGGGGTCACCGAGGGGTTGCGTCTTTCTTCGGCTGCCCCTAATCAATCAATCAATCAATCAAATCAAAGGGCTGGAAGGGACCTCATGAGATCATCGTGCTTCCGGCCTGGCCGTTTGCGCCACGCACCTGCAGGCCCTGTTTCCAGGTGTGGTACAGGGCAGGGAGCTCGCTACCAGTGCCCGCTGGAGACCACAGGCGTCCTCTGAGTGACGCTGTGGGGTTCAGCAGAGTCCACAACGACTGTCACTCGCTGGGCTCCTGGGGCCAAAGTGGGAGAGAAGGACGGGAAAGGGACAAGGACTCTGCTCTCGGGCAGGGTTACCAGATGTCAGGCAACAGGAGGACACGTCCTCTGTCTGGCAGGCATTTTAAAATACATTATTTTCACTGTTTTTTTACTTATAGGGGTTAAAGGATGCTGGAATGCCACAGAACACCTTATTTTTAGGGCAAAGCGTTCCAGGGCCTCCTAAAAACAGAAAACTATTACATTAATACTACATTTTCTCCACATGTCCTCCAACGTCCTCCTTTCTGTACTTCCCTGTCCCCCTTTCCAGGTGTTGGTATCTGGTAGCAGAGCCGTAACATGGCGATCCACTGCTCCGGGCACGTTCCGATAGAAACGCACCCCTTGCCATTAGCAGCGCTTGGGGCTGGTGCCCTATAAATGAGCAGCTCCATTGAGCCACTCCAGTGCGCCCAGGGCAAAGCCCCATTGGCCCCGCTATAGTTACGGCCCTGTCTGGTAGCCCTGGTCTTGGGTCCTATGTGCCACCGGTGCTTTTCCGCTAAGGACTGCAGAGACACAGAGGTGACCACGCCGCGGTGGATCCAGGACCGTCAGGCTCTGTGGAAATGCTGGCAAAGGCCCCTCTGCCCTGCACCTATCAAACTGCAATCCCTACCGCTGGGTTGGGGGTGCAGAGCTGTTCACTGATCCCTCAGCGCAAGAGCTCTGCTTATTCTGTGCCCTGTCCCCTTCCAGTCTGCTGTGCGTAGCCCCAGCCCCCCAGTCACTGTCTGGGACACTCAGCCTTTAACAGCACAGTCTCTGATACCACAGGTAGTGGCTGCAAACAGGCCCATCTGAGTTCACTCCCAGACACTGGTGCTGTGCCACCACTCACACCCACCCATGAGTGCTGTGGGCTGTAGTAGTGATGAAGTGAGGGATTAAAGGGCCCACCGCTGATCAGACATTTGCACTGGCAGGCAAAGATGTGAATTAAAAGATGCCCTGAAGGATGAGGCTGTAGCACTATTTTGTTTATCTAGATCGTTGCAGTGGTTTCCAAAGCAGATGCTGGGTTCCCTTGTTCCATAACAGTTTTCCCTGCTTTTGTACCCACACTTGGTTCATAGGAGTGGGGAAGCATTGCATGGGAAGGATACCCAGGATGATGTTTTGTTTCTGCAGAAATTCAGGGCAAGGCAGGGGTTGTGCTGTTTTTGGTTTGGCCCAGGACAGCCTGAGCAGGTGGTGGTGTTAGCCCTTGACATTCAAACCCAGCTCTTGGTGCTGTGACAACACCTGGCAGAAGGGTTACACGCAACGTCAGGCTTGGCTGGACAGCCAGGTGACACTGCTCCTCATGCCGGCTCAGGGATGACCCCCTGTGTCTGCCTGCTCCTTGCCCCTCCAGATACGCCAGCCTCAAAAGCAGCACCACCAGGGCACGCAGTCAACAGCAGAGAGGAGCCAGACAGCAACCCGAGTCTTTGCTGCTGCTCTCTCACTGCTCCTCCACATCGTCGTGTCCCCCCAGCCCTGCACCAAGGCCTTACTGGTCTTGGGTGCCACCATCGCCCCAAGGTGCAGTTGCCCAAGGCTGACCTTTTATATGGAAAATGTGAAGAGGAGCTTACTCCCCACCAGGCCTGTGCATCCAGACACAGCGACTGTGCAGGTAACTAGAGCGTGTTTCCAGGCAGTTGCCCCTGAGCGGCTTTGCTGCCCATTAATTACCAGCTCTGGGCCATCCAGAGATTGTAGGGTACATCCATTGTCAGTCCAGGATATCTTTGGCTTCCATGGAATTATTCTGGCTTCAGAGCCTTAATGTCTGCTGTGTAGCCTGGCACGAAGCTCGCATCACAGTGTCCTGCTCATGTAAGTGTCTTATCTATCTCTGGGGCTTCCTGAATGTAGCCCGCGGGCTGGTCTGCTCAAAGAGGCCATTCCTCCTGGGCGTTATCATGTGAACCAGGAAGGGTCACTGCAGCATCAGGGGTTCTTGGGGCTTTACTGTGCTGGAGTGACTCTGGCTGCAGGTTGTGTGCACTCTGGGTGAGGAGAAACAGCTAAAAGTCCAATTAACTCCTGGTTCTGGGGTTTCTTTTTTGACAACATGGCCCACTGCAGTGTGCTGCCCATCCCCTGGACGCAGAGCATTCAAGTCAGTTAGCTTAAGCTGTAGTGGCCTGTCTAGTCCACTCTGGAGGGTGGCGGTTTGAAGCCCAGGGTCACCCAGTGTGGTAGCTATCGTCATAGGACACTGCTATCGGTGCTGGCCATAAGAACGGCCGTACTCGGCCAGACCAGTGGCCCATCCCGCCCACTGTCCTGTCTTCCAACAGCAGCCAATGCCTGGGGCTTCCGAGAAATAAACAGAGCAGGGCAATTATGGTGTGACCCAGCCCCTGTCATTCGGTCCCAGTTCCCAGTGAACAGCCAATGGCCACCGAGGACGTCCCCTTTGCCTGTAGACCAGTAACAGAGATGGCCGTGTTGGAGCTCCTGCTCCAGAAGCACATGGCCATCTCTTGGCACTGTGAGGGGGGTGCAGGGAGACATTCCCCTGCCTTGTGGCTGGTATTAAGGAAGCACCAGTCAGTCATCCCGGGCAGGGGGAAGGGCAGGAGGGACAGGGGAAGAGAGTGAGCAGGGAGCGAATGCCAGTGGAGATGCCATGAACTTGCCTGCACACATAGAGGAGAATACTTCACATGTGTGGCTGGAAGAAGAAATTCAGAATTCAAAAGCAGACAATGATGAGACATAAAAACAGACACACCTCAATGAATGGTGGGGAATTTCTCTGGGTGCCCCAGGACCCCCTCTGGATGGATTCACAGCTGTTCAACCGCATATCACAGGCTCTCTCAGTCAACTACTACAGGAAAGGCCCAAAAAAGAAAACAATAGAACGCCACTGGTCACCACATACAACCCTCAAGTGAGATCTCTACAACAGATCATTAAGGGCCATTTAGTGGGAGCGGTCCTGCTTTTTTTGGCAGGGGGTTGGACTAGATGACCTCATGAGGTCCCTTCCAACCCTATGATTCTATGACCTCCAGCCCATTTCAAAAGATGACCCCTCACTCTCTCTAGCCTTGGGAGACAGACCTCTCCTCGCCTACAGACAGCCCCCAAACCTTAAACAGATACTCACCAGCAACTACAGACCTAACAACAGAACCATTAAAGCAGGCATGTATCCCTGCAACAAACCACGCTGCCAACTCTGTCCACATATCTGCACAAAAGACACCATCATAGGACCTAATCAAGCCAGCTACTTCATCAAAGGGTCCTTCACCACTAATGTGATTTATGCCATCATGTGGCGGAAATGCCCCCATGCCTGATACATCAGACAAACAGGACAATCCCTGCGCAGAAGAATAAATGGGCACAAAACTAACATCAGATATCACAACACAAAAAAAAAGTTGCTGAGCACTTCCATCTTCCTAATCACTCCACTGATGACTTGTTAATGATGATCGTCAAGCAAATCAATGGGACATCAAGATTTCAAAGAGAAACAGCCGAAATCAAACTAATATGCAAATTAGATTGTGTGAAAGCAGTGCTGACTTGTGACTATGGATTTTTTTCACATTCTAACAGGTAATTTGACTTCACTCTCCCTCTGTGGGCTGTTTCCTGGAGTCTGAATGCTTACAAATGCTCTGATTTGCTGTTGCAGTATGACCTGATCCCATGTCTTACACTCCCCTGCATTTATTTTCATCCAATTCTGTAAGTTCTCCCTCTCCAAAGCATCTGAGGAAGTGGGATTTTCTCCCACAAAAGCCCATGTGATAAATAAATCTGTTAGTCTTTAAGTG
This sequence comes from Podocnemis expansa, assembly GCA_007922195.1. Classification (NCBI taxonomy): domain Eukaryota; kingdom Metazoa; phylum Chordata; order Testudines; family Podocnemididae; genus Podocnemis; species Podocnemis expansa. Next base: position 426,556 of record ML682080.1, on the reverse strand, counting down.
CCACACGACTCCTTGCTTGTTTTTGCTTTACTAGACTAACACAGCTGCCGCTTTGGAACTAGGCTGTCTCAGGTGGACAGTCCAAGGAGATTCACCTTTCTTCCATAGTGCCAGAGCTTTATGCTTTTGGAGGGGGAGCGTCTGCCCTCTAATGCCTGTCTCTGGGATGTTCCTGGGAGCCACCGTGAGCAGCAGAACAGGGACATGGACACCCAGCAAATGCTGTTTAGCCACTGTGTGCATTTGCTCATTCCCTTGTGACTATGCGCTTCTATCTCTACGGACCTGCGCCTACAGGTCTGACCTGCCTTCCAAAATGCTAAACGAAGGCATCTGCAAGCCACTGATCTTATCCAGCCACCTCCACTGTAGGGGCTATTGCTGGATTAGTTCCTCCAGGGCTTTGCCAAGTCAGCCCCATTCTCCTAGGCCAGTTTTAAAGGCCCAAGCGGATCAGAGAAGAACAGGCACTTGTGGAGATCTGACCTGATTGAGTCAGACCCAGACCTCTGTTACAAGGTGACACTTAGAGGACTGAGTCTGGATTTCCAGGAGGCACAGTATGTATGTGTCTATGGGCGCTGGCATGCTAGGGGAACCTGAACTGTGGTGTATTGCTATATGCGCCAATGGGTCCCAGACAATTTGGGACCGTCCTTGAGTGCTGGAGCTCTTGCCGCACCCCCACTCCTTCTCTCTCCTGGGGCCTGTTACCCTGCTCCTCCTCCTCCCCTGAGACCACAGCCCCGCTCAGACTGGGAGCCGAAGGCCGGGGGTCTGCGTGTTCTCCCACCTGGAGCTGGTCGCCCCAGCTCCTCTCTCCCCATGTGGGGCTGGCCCAATCAGCCCCTCTCTCCCCTGTCCCCCCACCACAGAAGACACAAAGGTCAATTATAGATGGAGTTGGTGGGGCAGTGGGACTGAAGATGCTGTGCCTAGAGGCACATAAGGTAAATACAGCACCGTTTATGATATACTAGGCCACATATTTCTGCAAAAAAACCAAGGAGTTGTGTGGCACTTAAAGACTAACAGGTTTATTTTTCGCTTGAGCTTTCATGGGAGAAAATTCCACTTCGAAAGTGGGATTTTCTCCCACGAAAGCTCATGCGAAAAATAAATCTGTTAGTCTTTAAGTGCCATATGACTTCTTGGGTTTTTTTCCTGGACTAGACTAACACAGCTATCCCTTCGGAAATTCACATATTTCTGGTCCACCAGAGGATGTAGCCTACTACTGCTGCCATCTAACACAGCAACTCCTTTGGTTAAAGTTACAGAGGTCCTTGCTTTGGCACTGAAGGGCGTGTGCTCATACAGTCCAGGAGTGCAACTAGCATCAGGGTCCCCAAAGGGACTTAAAGTCAATTCCCCTCCTAGTACTGGGATTTTCCTGGCTGTACAGGCCAAACAGCTGTTGTTCTGGCTGGTGGAGCTGTGAAGGGAGATGCATCCCTGGGGGTGAGGGTGGGGGGTTGTTTGTGAAACCTCCCTGCCGTCCAGTCAGTGGATTGGCCCCGCCCTCCTACTTACATACTATTAACAGTTAACTGCATAACAAATGGTGCACCCAGCCAATCCAAGTGTGAACAGCTTGGCCCCTGCAAAAGAGCCATGCCCCAGAGCAATTATTTGCTCTACAAACCCACCCCTCACCCTCAGTGCATCTGCCGTCCTGACTCTGCACCCATGCGATACCACTGAGGCGGCATGCCCTGTGCTAAGCTTGGCATTGGTGTGCCTGGGAGACAGCAGACACTGTCGTGCACACGCATGCATGCCAATTTATTGCCTAGTAGGAATAGGGTTACCAGATACCAAAGCACGGAAAGGAGGACATTGGAGGACACATGGAGAAAATGTAGTATTAATGTAATGTTCTTCTGTTTTTAGGGGGCCCTGGAATGCTTCCCCCTAAAAATAGGGTGTTCCGGGGCATTCCAGCACATTTCAACCCCTGTAAGTTTAAAGCCAGACAAAATCCTGTATTTTTAAAATGCCTCCCCTACGGAGGACGTGAAGGCAAAAAGGAGGATGTGTCCTCCTTTTCTCCGACATCTGGTAACCCTAAGCAGGGACGACTGTGGTTGCTTTGTGGGGTCACCTGGTGTATGGCTTTGGAGATGGATTAAACGTCCTGTGGTTAATCAAATCTCAGCAGCCGCCCACTCACACGAATGAGAGATTATCCCTTAATTAATCACTTAGGGTAATTACTTAGCCTATGCCAGTTTGCTCATTTAATCCAAGCCACATACCTCTGTCAGGGGTCTGTGACTGGAGCCAGTCTTGACTGATGCAGGGAGTCCAGCCATCTTAGTGGCTCCTGGCCCCTGTGGAGGGGCTGGATCCTCTCAGGTGGAAGGTGCTCCACTCGCCTTTCCTTCGAGTGCTACAGCTGCGTGTGGGAAGGTGGGGGCTGCAGGGGGTCAGGCTGGCCCAGCCCTGAACCTCTGCACTCAGGGTCCCACGATCTGGCAGTGTGGGAAAGGATGGCGCTGACTGATAGGGGCGCAGAGTGCACAGAGGGAAGGGCTGGAAGAGAGAAGGCCTGGCAATGGGAGATGGGTCTCTGGACCAGAGCTCAGGGCTGTGGGGCGGTGGCAGAGAGAAGAGGTGTGGTGCAAGGTGGAGGTGGGATCAGGTCCAGCTGTGCTGCTCTCCCAGGCTACGTCTGGACTAAGGAGACTCAGTCTGGACTAATTTAGCCCATGGCCACCCTAGCCTTTCTGTAGTTCAAACTAAGAAATTTCTTAGTTTGAACGAGGGAAAGCTTAGTTCAAACTGGCTAGTGCCAGCACTTAGTCCCGACTAACTGCTTTGGTTTGAACGGAGCCTGGCCAAGACCCAGGTTAGTCTGAACTAACCCGCTGACGTTCTAGGGGAACCAGAACGGTGGTGGACTACATGAGCCAACGGGCCCCAGGCAAGTTGCGGGACACCCTTGAGTGCGGGTGGTTTGAACTAATAGGCTTGTGGTTAGTTGGAACTAACCTTGAACTTCTTAGTTTGGACTAACAAGTCTGAACTAATTTTGCCTAGTGCAGACATCCACCCCCACCCCCCCCGATCACTTGACTCCGCTCGTGCAGTAAAACCATGGGTGGTGCAGAGGGGCTCACTAGCCCTTTCCTGAAGGGGGATGTGGCTTGTTCCTAAATGTTGCGTGGAGAATAAGGGGCTAAGCGATGAGTAGACATCAGGTGTCCTGGCTCCTGGCCCAGTGCTGTGCCCTCAAGCCCCACAAGTCTCTGCAGCTGAGCTGTCTGTGTTGGGAGTGAGGATTTGTGGCTGTGGCTGCACTGAGCCAGCTAGCCTGCCCCCAAGTCCCACAGCAACAGCCGATCGCTCCCAGGCCTGCCCAGTCCCTAGCCTGGCTACTGGCTTCCTGACCCTGGCTCCAACCACTAGGCCTGGCCACACTCCTCCTGCTGTGTGACAGGGAGGCTTTAGTGACCATGGGAAAGTGGGAACCAGGAACCTCTGAGCTCTAGTCCTGTGCTGTACCTTGGGTGGTCACTCATCTCTCAGGGCCCCAGCGCCCCATCCAAAAATGGGGACACCGGGCTCGTTCTCGGGGGGCTCGTCTCTGGGCTAATTAGCTGCTGATGGGCAAGTGCCAGGAGGCTGCAGAAGTGCCAGAGACCCCTTCTGGTGGAGCCAGCCGAGGCGCTGAGAGCAGCCCATGTCTGCTGGTCCTGAGTGAGGATCGTCTCCCGCAGGGTCTCCCTGCACTTCCCAGCGTATCTCCTGGCGCAGGGTTAATGACCCGACCGACACCTGCCCCAGCCCCAGGCTAACTGGCCTTTCCGTGTCTGGTCAGTACATCTGCCAGGCCCACTTTTCTCACTAGGCTTCAGGATTGGTTTGCTCAGAGGCTGCCTGCGCAGCATCTCTTCTGTGGAGAAGCAGAGGCCCTTGCTCTCCAGCCACATAATCGATGCAGGTTGCAGGGTGGTAGCTTCAATTCCTGCTCCCACCACACCCCTTGCATGGCATCGGGGGGCTGCTGGGATGGTGAAATCCCTCGCTGACAGTACAGGACAGAGTGGGGGTCAGAGAGGGAAGGAACGCTCTAGCAGCGGTTTGGCCAGCAGCCAATGCAAGCTCTGGGGTGTGCAGGCCCAGGGATGGGCGGGGTGCACGGAGGAGGCCCAGCTCAGCTGTTCTGACCCTCTCCGCAGAAGGCAGTATTACTGTGAAGAAGTGGAAAATCTTGGAAACACTTTTATGAAATCAGGTGTGTGTGCCTCAGTTTCCTCCATGCTGTGCATTGTTAGCCTGTGGGGGCAGAAGGTTTAGCACTCATCCCAGAACAGCCGCATGTGTCTGTGTGTGAGATCTCTCTGGCTGGGTGGAATGAATAAGGAAGACCATTAAGGAAGTGGCTAAAAGCAAACCAGATCAACAAGGGGCCTAGAGAGACAAGGCCAGCTCCAACAACATTTGATGCATGATGGAGGGAAACGCTGGCCAGAAGCAGGGTTACCAGATGTCAGGCAAAAGGAGGACATGTCCTCCTTTTTACTTTCACATCCTCCATCCCGCACGCATTTTAAAAATACAGGATTTTGTCTGGCTTTTTACTTACAGGGGTTAAAGTATGTTGGAACGCTCGGGAACACCTATTTTTAGGGGAATGCATTCCAGGACCCCGCAAAACCAGAAGAATATTACATTAATATAACATTTTCTCTATGTGTCCTCCAACTTCCCGGTCCTCCTTTCCATGCTCTGGTATCTGGTATCCCTAGCCAGAGGGCTGTGACCTCAATGTAGCCCAGCCTGAGAACAAAGGACAGAGGGAGGAACAGACAATAGCTGCAGGCTCTGGGAAGCTTGGAGCGCTCTCTACTGGGGAAAACTCAGGAGGTCAGCAAGAGAGAGCTTGGAAAAGAGGGTGCCTCAGCCTGGCTGATGAATTGCTTGGGTTGACCAGAACGAGTGATGCTTAAAATTCTTATTCGAGCGCTGCTCAGATACATTCAGTATTAGTGTCTACGTGCAACAGCACACTATTGGCCAGAAACTTTTTAGCCTTAGCCTGTCATAGCAGGGTCGGGGTCCAACACCCCCTCTGGCCACTCCCACGGCTATATATAGATGGTCCCAACCCTGAGTCCTTCTGTTCCTTTTTCCGCAGTCAGTGACAGTTACGGAACAGCCCGTTGCTTGCATTTGTGCAAGTGCCTGTCTGTCCACTCTGTTTATGAGCCCGTTCTCACTGGAAAATCTGTTCATGGACACCGACTGAGGCCCAAACACACTCCTTCCTGCCGCCCAACATACTGGCATTCAAACCCTGTGCGAGTTGCGGCAAGGCCTTCTGGAGGGACAACCCCCATGAGAAGTGCCTTAAATGCCTGGGTGAGCCTCACTGAGTGGATTATGCTCCATTTGCAGATCCTTTAGATGAAGGATTCAGGAAGAGCGTGAAGGCTGCATAACATTGCCCAGAAACAGGCCCTGCAGCTGGCACCAGATACGCCTGATGCACCTGAGGATTCACTGGCACCACATGCTAGGCCAGCACCAGAGCCCTCTTGGCACAGCTCCCTGGCTATGAATAAAAACTCACGATCAGCCTCTAACTCAGCACCGTGTGCTAGGTTGGCACCGGAGCCCTCTCGGAGCCGCTCTCCAGCTGTGAATAAGAAGCTGCGATCAGCCTCTAACTCAGCACCACGTGCTAGGCTGGCACTGGAGCCCTCTCAGTGCTGCTCTCCGGCTGTGAATAGAAAGCCGTGATCAGCCTCTGACTTGGCACCATCTCGGTGCACGTGACCTCATTGCCACCACCTCATCTCTGAGGAAAGGGCCAGAACATCTGAGAGCCGCATGTTGGCGACGGCACCACATGCCAGTCAGCACCAGGGCCCTCTCGGCACCGTCCCCGGCAGAACATAGGAAAGCGCACTCAGAGGCAACTTCAGCACTGAAATGTCAGAGCTGTTCCAGTTTTCCCCTCTAGGGATGAGGGCCTTGAGCCCATCATGGTGCCATCCACGCTGGAGGCCTTTGAAGCAGCAGACACTCTTTGGCTCCTGAACACGCTGCCCAGGCCATCAAAGTGAAAGGTAAGTCTGTCTTCCTTCCATTTTACCCGGCACTGGGGGGAGCTGCTCGCGTAAACGCATTTGTAAGTGCTCCCCTTCTCCTTGGCCCCATGCCACTGCGGAGCTGAGGGCTCGAGCCCCTACGGTGCCAACACCCTTGCCTCGGCACCACAAAGAGGTTCGAGAGTGCATTCCTCAGGCCCGGCCTCCCACTGAGGGGTCTCCGGCACCGGGTTCTTCCTGGTACTGAACTCGAAGCTGGTTATCTCCCAGTGAGGCCTTGGAAGAGGAATTCCAGCTTGGCACCACGGCCCTGGAGAGGGCACCCCAGTACCAGGGTTGTCCCTTCTCCTGGCTAGAGCCATGAACCCAAGACCATGGTCTTACAGAGAAGACCCCACCACACTTCTACACCCTTCATGAGGTCACCGCCTACATGGGGGTCAGGGTCACACTTCTCAAGGGGACTAAGACCCCTTATTTGACTTGGGGTTTGCATCCTCTCTGGTCACCATTATGATCCCTGTTCACATTAGTGTGCTTGACATCACCAGGACACACTAGCCCGAGCCATCCTGATTCACCCCTGGGCTCCCAGGAGTCCAGGAGGCTTAACCTCCTGGGTCAAAAGGCCTATTCAACTTCAGCTGAGGATTGCTAACCATCAGGCCTTGGTTAGCAGATATTCCCTAGATCTGTGGGATGCTATGAAGTGTTTTTGCTGCTTCCTCCCATGAGAACACTTGGAGGATTATGATGCCTTCATCAAGGAAGTTGCCTTGACCTCATGAGATGCCCTTACAGTGGCATGGGATGCCTTGAACACGGCCAGCTGTGGCACTGCTACAGCCGTGGTTATGTGCCGAGTGGCCTCGCTTCGGGATTCTGACCTCTCCCAGGACTTACAGCAGTCCATTTTAGACCTTCCCTTTCAAGGGACAGTTTCTCTTTGCCCCAGACGCTGACTGTCTCATCCGGGGCAACAGTGACCCTAGGTCAGTCCTCAGAGTCCTGGGTATAACTTACTCACCAGGTGTCTCAGTGTTCTCCCAGCCCACCGCGACCCCATGAATGCCTGGGGTGAGGGTCCTCGCTGCAGTTCCCACCCCAAGTGAAACGGCTACCTTTTAGGGGCCCTTGGACCGTGGGATGATGGCCCCCTTTCCCCCATGGAAGGCAATCAACTCCAGTAGGGTCACCTCTCCCCCCATCAAACTCAATCACTGAACATCAGGGCGGCACCCTAGACCACTTACATTAAACACCCCCTCGCAATCAGCCTTGGGACACCTCTTCTTTCTCTCCAGTAACAATGCGTCTCCTTCCTCCCTTACCGTATCCTTTGGGTAGAATAAGGACCTGACAGCCTGAGAACATTCCTCACGTGCACTTGATCCTGGTTGCATGTGACCTTGGAGCCGTGGTGGAAATCCGGGAGTGATAGAGGTATTAGAAGGGGGCACATGATCCCCCCCCCACAACACCCACTCTGGGGCCCTTACCCCAGGCTACAGCCCCCTGGGACACACAGGGGACGAAACCTACTCCCCATCCTCATACCCAGAGGCCCCACCCCCCCACACCTCGTCCAACTCGTCCCCAGTCAGGCACACTAAGACGGGTACGCTCTGGTGTCGGTGATCGTGAGAACAGTTCTTATCTACGTTGGCCTGCAACGGATCTTGGGGGAAATTACTGTGGGATGGTGTACACTGCCTCCTAGGTGACAGGTAAGAGGGCGAGCTTGTATCCTCTTGTCCTCTACCTTCCCCCTCCTCGCCTCCCCAGGCCTCGCATAACACTTTCTATAGAGACAGCGCCTTTTTAATTTCGGGGCCATGGTCTTCAGACCCGTATTAGACCTTTCACTTGAGGGATCCTCAAGCCCCACTGTAGGGGTTTTACCTATTCAGCTCCCACCCCCTCCTCCCCAAGGACATTCACCATATCACATTGGTCTGTCTGCCCACAGGCAAACCTCACATTTAGCCCTTAACGGGAGCCTCCTCTGCTCTGGTACCTCCCTCTAACCAGGCAAGGGACGCTTTCTGCCAAAAACCCCAGACAGCTGTCTGGGAGCTGCCCTGATCTTTCTACGGCACCCCCTAGAATTGCAATGAAGGGAGACAGCAGGGGATAGAACTCGTCTGCTCCCTCCCCTCCGGGGATTTTTTCCCAACCCCTCTACTAAGTGAGAAGGGGGTTCTAGTGGCCTCTCACCCTGCGCCCACCAGGCGTCCGTGGGACTTAGAGGATCCCCCTTTACATCCTGGGGCAGGCACCATCAGTATTCATACACCTGAGTGAGCTCACTTGAGGACCCATGGTCCTTAGTGCAGGGACAGTTCCCCTACAGAACCCTGGTTCCCGAGGGAATTTGCAAAACCCTTAACAGGCTGGAGAGCCTGACACATTATGGGTGACGCTTTCGTAACATCCCCCCCGTGCCTTCCATGTTCCTTAGAGGACACAGTGGCTCCCTCTTGCTTTTTGCCCTCAATAGGGGTTGCCTTATGCTCTCCTTTCCTCTTCCCCAGATTTCTTTCTCTTCCCTCCTTACACCTGGGACTTGCCCAAGCCTCACCTCTTCCAATACATGGAGAGGTTCACCAATAACACCCCTCCCCTCACAGAGCAGGCATTATATAATATGTCCACATTGCATCTTGGCAAAGTCGTCATTTTCTCTCCCCATCAGGGACTATGTGAGATCCCTTGTAGCTGGCCTGTCGCAGCCGGGACCCAACACCTACAACCCACCACTAGAGATGAGTCAAACGGCTGTGATACAAAGGTTGACTGCCCCTTCACATACAGGTTGAGAGGCAAAGTAAGAATATCGTGCAAGTCATGTGCCCCCCGATGCTCTGATTCCAGAGCTTGGGGGCACAACCCTCGGGGTGGACCTGACCCATCTACAGAGACAGCTGGATACCTCTTCCCTCGCTTCAGCACACCTTTCCCTACACAAGCCCATGAACTGGGAGAGTAGAATACAGGGCCAAGGGAGAGAAACACGCACCTAGCATTCAAGTTGTGCAAGCCCCTCCCAACACCCTGTGACAGTTTCTTGCTGCCTCTATCTCAGGTTGTATCCCTGCCCCTATAGTCAGGGAAAACCTAACGTGGGAATTCTGTCACCTTCCCACCAGTGTTTCCATTTTCACTCCCCAGTTATCCATCACTCATGCCCTCCGCCGTTTGGCTTCTCTCCTGATGTTAGGATGGGTGTACCTAGGGATTCCCTTTTTCCTGCTATGACCTGTTGAAGGGTCACCTCTAACGAAGGGTCCCTCTGGGATGCCCACTCCTCTCCTTACGATAACTTGCTTGGCAGAGTGTCTCTGACTTTTTTGGGCCCCAGAGATGGGCCTGCCAAGTGTCTAGGCTTCATTCCAGGGCCCTCCCTGCAGGCCCTCCATTCCTGTGTGTCAATGGATGGAGGAGTGGGGTCCCCAGCTACTCCTTCCTCACGGTTTTTTCCTCCTACATATCTTCCTTATGGAGGCAGGACGCCTTAGTTTATGATGCTCCTTATCAATCTTGGCCATGGCATCCTTTGCCAGCACATCAGTGGGGAAAGGCCTTTGCCTACCCCCATTTAGACAAGGGGTGATATGTTCCCTCCCCGTCGGTTAGTAACCTAGCCTGATTGATTTCCCTTTGGGGTTAAGGCCACAAGGGTGGCAATTATTCCACCCCTGCTCATCGCCTGCAGGTGTAGAAACCTGTTGCTCTGGACCATGACTGCCTTTCTTAGGAGTCGATTCTACTAATGGAAGGGCAACCTCTTACACTAGAGGGTCTTGCTGGTGATGTGGATGCTCTTTTGCTATTATGAGATAGCAAAGTTCCCCAGTAAAAGACTGGGACCACCCCTGTTGGCATTCTAGTCTGCTGACGGAGCAGCAAATGACCCCTCAGCACTCCCATGCGTGTCTTCTCTCGAAGATCTTGCACTTGGTGGCATGTCCATAGGCATTCGCCTGGCAGCCCGCTGCTTCTTCACCCAATTTTGGGTGCTGTGCTGTTGGCGGGTAGCTGTGCTGACAGTGGATAAGGTTCTAACTCTGCCTGCCTCCCACAGTACGGCTAGCAGTCACCTGATATTGAACATATCTGAGCAGTGCTCGAAGAAGAATGGTGGGTTATTTACCAGTAACCGTCCTTCTTCGAGATGGGCTGCTCAGATTCATTCAGAGCCCTCCTGCCATCCCTGCTACTTGGAGTCAGCTATAATAAGGGACTGAGGGGCTCAGGGTCGGGGCCATCTAGATATAGCCATGGGAATGGCCAGAGGGGGCGTTGGCCCCTGACCCTGCTATGACAGGCTAGGGCTAAAAAGTTTCCGGAGAAGCGTGTGCTGTGGCACAGCGGCACCTAATACTGAATGCATGTGAGCAGCCCATCTCAAAGGAGGACGGTTACTGGTACGTAACCCACCGTTTCTGCCTCTGTGCTAAGTGAGGGACTTCAATGCATGTCCCAGCCCAGCTGACTGATAAATCCCATTCTTGTCAGAAGACACTGGCTGGGTGTCCCTGCAAATGCTGGCTGGGGTTGACCCGTCTCCAGACAGGCTTGTGGCTTAGCAGGCATCACTGCACAGAGCTTGTGGTGTGAAACAGGAGGGCTGGCAGCCGAGTGGCTGACCCACCTTCTTTTCTGTTGTCACAACCTCCTTGATTTGCTGAAATAGTCTTCACTGATCTTGTGCCCTGCCCCTCACTGCATTTATTTTCCCCCTCTAAACTGTATGTTTTCCATTTCAGGATCTGATGAATTGGGATTCACCCATGAAAGCTCATGTGATGAATAAATGTGTTAGTCTTTAAAACTGCCACAGAACTCCTCGTTTGTTTTGCTGAACTAGACTAACACGGCTGCCACTGTGGAACTTATCAGAGGGACAAAACAAGCAAGGGGTCCTGTGGCACTTAAAGACTAATGAACTTATTTATCTGGTGAACTTCTGTTGGAGAAAATCCCACTTCATCAGGTCCTTGTGTAACCCATGTGCCTAAAAAGGTGCAATCTCTTTTAGGGAGCCCTTATGGCTGGGTTATGTTGCTGGGCGGATTTTGCAGCCCAGAAACTTTTGGTGAGAGGGTGTGGGAGCACATTGAGCAGGCTCCACAAATTTTATTGTTATGCTGGAGTTACATACCCAGAGAGAAGCCTGAGAGGAGCAGCCTGGAGAGGAGCAAACAGAGAGCTGCAGAGTGCAGGGGCTAAGGGACTCAGTGATAGGCGCTGAACAGGAGTGGACTGCAAGATGTTTTCTCCCTGCTTTGGACTGCTTTGCGGGGGAGTTGTCTGCAGTGGAACTGAGAGCTGGATGGCCAGTGACCTGACTGCATGGTGCTGGCTACACAGGAGGAAGAAAGGACTGCATGGCATCTGCCTGAAGAGTCCTGCAGCTCGAGAGGATGGGGATTGCTTTCCTCCTGCATTTAAGTCTCAAGGACTTAAAAGACTGCAATTGAGATAAGGGTGACTCCACCTGCACTTTGGGACTCCTGGGTTTCTTACAGTTTTGTTTACATTTATTATGTTTTCTTAGGATAAGGTCTGTTTAGTTAGTTAATAAAGTTCATTGTTATGTTTATGCTGAGTGGCAGTTTATTGTGGGTTGCAAACTCTGAGCAGTCTTCGCTGTGAGTCCTGAATAGACTGGATCCTGGTTCTCCAGCTGCTTTCTGCAGAGGTTTCTCTGTGGGGCACTGGAGAGGGGCAGGTGAATTCATTTGAGCCCACCCTAGCAGGTTACACTTGGAAGATGGAGAAACTTACACAATGGGAGCAAAATAAATGAATTTAATATAATAAAATGCATTTATTTTGCTCCCATTGCGTAAGTTTCTTTATCTGCAAAGCATCTGATGAAGTGGGATTTTCTCCCATGAAAGCTCACATGATAAATAAATTTGTTAGTCTTTAAGTGCCAGGGGACTCCTTGCTTTTGCAGAACTAGACTAACACGGCCGCCCCTTTGGAACGTATCAAAGGGACAGTAGAAGTGACCAAAAAAGAGCAAAGAGTCTTGTAGCACTTAAAGACTAACAGATTTATTTATCGCATGAGCTTTCATGGGAGAAAGTGCCACAAGACTCTGCTTTTTTTGCTTTACTAGACTAACACGGCTGCCTCTTTGGAACTTAGACGTGACCGGGGTGCCCAGGTAATGACTGCACCTTGCCAGCAGATGTCAGTGCAGCACCAGCCGAACGCCTGGGCCAGGTAGCGCTGGCGGCACAAGGAGCCAGGCGCTTTCCTAGGTTGGGCTTGTAGGAGTCCCCAGTCCCGGCCCATCAGCCTGTGGTTCCAAGCCCCATGCTTACAGCAGAAAAGCTAAAGGGAATTGGCAGGTAGGGAGGGGAGCCTCCATGAAGTGAGTTGGGCTGCGGGCCTTGGGCCTGTGCTTCCTGTACGAGCGTCCCCCTGCAATGGGCACAAACCACGTGCCAGTCTGTGCAGGGAGCTGGGGCTTAATGCCGAGGGTGCTGGTGCCCTGGAGCCAAGCACAGGCTGCCCTGGACACTAGTGAAAACAAGAGCAAACTCTAGCTGTGACTCAGAAGATTGGGAAGGGCAGATGACACGTGTGCCCCAAGAACTTGTATGATCAGAGGGACTCTGTCCGCCCTCCCCTTTCCATCACCACTTTACCCAGGCGGAGGGAGAAAGCCTGTGTCCACCCGACTGGGGCTGAACACTCAGCTGCCTCCTTTGCCCACACATGGGCTCAGGAGAAAGTGGAGGGTGCAGGCTGCTCAGAGAGTCTCTGGGACCCTCTCTTGCAGGCTGTCTTCAGGGCAGAGCTGTGTTCTTCACACACCATTCATGTTAACCCAGCTCAAGGGAGACTCCACACACGTGAGCGGCTGCATCCACACGGGTGCCGATCTCATTGTGTGGCACGATGATGTCTGGAGGCACGTCTCATGGTGCTTCGCGCTGCAGTGAGCGGCGCCACTTCCCCAGGTACGTGCAGGGAACTTTTCTGGCCTTTCTGGCTGTGAGGGGGAATCGTGGGAAGGCACTGGAGGACTCGTGGAGCTAGTCTGATTCCTTGCCACTGAATGATCAGGCTGACAGCTGATGATTTGGGCTCTCTTGAGTTTTCTGCCCCAGCACGCTTGACTGAAGGGTTTGTGTGTGGATGGGACTCGAACCTGGGCAACAGCTAAGCAATAGCTTGAGTTAACTGTAGTGGAGCCAGCTCCTCGCTAGAAGGGAATGCTGGTCTCTTCTCTCAGGCTGGAGCTGAGGGTCACCCCGAGAAGGAGTTGGGGTGTGCAAACCAAACTGCCATTATCTAGGAGGCTGGCCCGGTCCTGCTGGGAGGAAGTGAAAATCTCTAGGGAAATGGTTGCCTGGAACAGAGCATGGCAGTCCCTGAGCTGGGTGCAGTTGTGGTAAGGACAGGCCTTTTGCCTCCAGAGAGGTGAGGACTCAGAGCACCAAGCTGGCCCCTGCCTCCCCTCTCCCCCTTTTGTGGCTGGTTTCCATGTTCTGTGTTTCAGGGGCTCGTGTGGCTGGGGCTTGGAGATTTGCATTGGAAGAGGAGCCAGGGTAGCGGGCTTCTGACCCTGGTGCCGCGCCCATGCAGTTCATGGGAGGCCAAGGGCGACCATGGGGGGGCGTTAGCATGGAGCATCAGGAGACCTGGTGCCAGGCTCAGCTCCGCCACAGACCAGCTGTGTGTCCATGGAGGAGTCACTTACTCCTCCAGCTCAGTCGTTCCATTAGTGAGGATCTTTGTGGGGAGCGAACCACGTCGGACTGAAGCTCGACACATCGCTCAAGAAATGACTAGAAGGCACTTGTACAATGTTGATCAGGGGAATGAGAACCACACAGAGCAGAGAAAGGACCCTTGACCATTTTCACAACATGCCAGGAGATCTCTGACTGAGGAGTGCTTGTGGTTGTCATTCTCCCTGGGTCTGAGCTCTCAGTGAGATGCCCACCACTGCGCTAACTTCATCAGCACTCAGCCCTCATGGTCATCTTTCAGACTCACATTAACTTCATGAGGACGGTTGCACTCGCTCAGCCCAATGGTCCATCTAGCCCAGGGTCCTGTCCTGCGACAGTGGCTCACCCAGCAAGTCTGTACAGAGCCATGAATTCTGTTCTCAGCCCCAGTCCGCACCCTTACTCTGCCGCGACAGCCCTTCATGTGACAGCTGGCTTGCACAGCAAGTTCCTCAGCCTGCACGCTGGCCTCTGATGTCTATTCTCGCTGTTTAGCTGCAGGGGAGGCTGACGTGCAGGGAGCTTGAGAGGTTAAGTGAGGTGCTGGAGGCCATGTTTCTAGTGCTGGGCTGTGTCCAGTTTAACACTGAGGGAGGAGGTATGAATGGACTGCAGCCAAGGACAAAGGAGCCTGTGTCTGAGGAAAGGCAGGGAGGAGAGGCCTGTGCTGGAGGAGAGCTGGTCTAGGGCCGTGTGCAGGATTGGAGGGGCGCTGGGCCACTGGAGAGGACGCAGGGCAGGTTTAATCTGGGGCATCCCAGACCCAACTCCCATTGAGGATCCTGTGTGGATATATCAGGGGGTGGCAGTGGGTGTGAATGTGTTTGGCTGGCAGCTGGAATTGCACTAGAGCAGGGGTCTCAAACACATGGCCCGCGGGCCGCATGCAGCCCCTAAAACCATTTCCTGTGGCCTGCAACAACACTATCATTACTGATATTTGCAATATCATTGTATGAAGAGGTTTCAGTGGTGTGACCCTCAGGCTAATGTATTAGTCCTCATGCAGCCCTCGTGGTGATTTGAGTTTGAGACCCCTGCACTAGAGCTTAAAGGCCCCAGCTAGGTGGTTGGGTCCCTGTTGTGCTTGGTGCTGTACACAGGTCATGAGGAGAGTCCTTGTCCCAGGAGCTGAACATCTCAGTGTAGGACAAGGCACTGCAGGCAGACGAACCAAACAGACAGGAGAGGGGAGGAGCACGTGGTTTGGCGGGAGTCATCCTGCTGGTGTAATGAGAAGCAGACGTGCATCCGGGTTGGTGCTAAGCAGACTGCTATGGCTCCTGGCCCAAAGGGCTTGGAGAGGCCAGTGGGCCCAGGAGTGATGCTGGAAGCACAAAATGATTGCAATGGTAAACGGGCCTGTGAACGGATACCCTCCCTCCTCCACTCACAGCCTCCTCAGGCATTGCCTGGGGCCAGCCTGGGACTCTGGGTGTTGGTGTCGGGAGCCCCTTTCCAGCCAGGCCTCTCAGAGCCATGGGCTGCATGGACAATTTTGATTGACCAAGCTGTGTTGCTCAGGGGTATGAAAAATTCACCCCTATGAGCGCCACAGGTAAACCGATCTAAGCCGGAGGGGAGATGCAGTGCAGCCAATGGACACGTTTTGTCATCACTCAAAGTACCGCTGCTCAGGGAGGTGGACGTCCAGTGAGCCAGGAACCCTCCTGCTGTCCTAGGAAGTGTCCAAATGTCGAGCGCTGCAGCTGTGCCTCGGTAGCGTGGCACCCACAGTGTAGACAGAGTCTACAGGGGCTGGGATCCTGTTAGTGCTGCCTGGCTGTAGGAGGAGCCGATATTCCTGCAGGGTGACTCTTCTGGAGGGGCATGGACATTTGCAATCCAGTGTAGTCACCAGGGCAGAGAAGAGAGTGAGTGAGGGCGCAGACTCAGCTCCTGCCTGGATGCTGCAGAGACTCCATCCCCTGCGGTCGCCTCAGGGTTGACTGTCAGTTCAGCCCATCAGAGGCCAGGCACCAGGACGGGGCTGATGGAGGAAGGCGCTGAGGCTGCCCAGGAGAGGGGGCCCCAGCACGAACTCTGCCAGGAGCTGCGGGAACAGGGGCCCAAAGACAAATACCGTCATGGCAGGAGTAACTGGGGTCCTGTGTGGTTGAAGCCAGTGCAAGCACACAGCTCTGGAGTGGAGATGGGGAGCCCTGGGGCCCCGATCTGAGGTGTCCCTGGTTTGTACAGATGAAACCAATCGCAGGGCCAAGGTACATGTCCCTTCTAGTGGAGGCAGGTGGTCAGCTCCCCATCTTCCTCAGTCAAAGGGGCTTTCCACATCTGCTCAGGCTGCTGCTCCATCCAGGCTGGTGCGCTGCCATC
The DNA here is from genome assembly GCA_007922195.1 of Podocnemis expansa. Lineage (NCBI taxonomy): Eukaryota > Metazoa > Chordata > Testudines > Podocnemididae > Podocnemis > Podocnemis expansa. The sequence continues at coordinate 410,406 of ML682080.1, read as the reverse complement.
AGCTGCCTCCAGGACGCCAGCTCAACCCTGCAGCAGGACTGGGCAAGCATCCGAAGCCAGAGACTTTCCCCAGATGGCCAGGTGAGGCCACCATTGTCCCGCAGCTGCTGTGCGCACTGAACTGTGTTGCCTGCCTTGCCGCACGCACCAAGCTCATTCTGCGCAGAGGGTGGGACTGCCGTCACCCCAGTGCCCCCTCGCAGCAGCCTGGCCTGGGCTCTGCAGCACCCCCCCATTGCCAGCGTGTGGACACAGAACAGCCCTGGAGGATGCCCTGCACATCACTGCCTCAGGGCTCCATGCTCCAGCTATTTCCCTTGTGGCATCTGCCCCAGGCACCTTGGCTGTGCTGGTGCTCTGGCTTGCATCCTGCAAAACTCAGCCCCAGACAACGTCTGAAGTTCCTCCTGGCCTCAAAATCTAGGGTTCTGGCGGTAGTGGGCAGGCAGGCCTCACAGTGCGTTTTCAGAAAGCTGAAAGTGGTGCCTCGCATGCAGGCCTGACCCATGGCTCAGGACACTCATGTTGCCTTGCTGCAGCTCGAGGCATAGCGTATGGGCATCTGTTATAGTCCGGTCCCTCCTTGAGTAGCTGCTCTTGTCCCTTACTGTGCCCTCCGTCTGCTGTGCTGGCATGCACTCTGCTTTGCAGATCACACCCTGTCCCTGGGGTCTGGAGGCAGGTCAGCGAGGTGCTGTCTAGCCAGCAGAGCTGAGATCTGCTTGCACGCCTCTTGCTCAGCACTGCCTCTCAGCCGAGCTCTGAGCCCAGGTGAGTGGCCCCGGGATGCTGGGTACAGGCCCAGGCTGGCACAGGGAGGAACCAGCAGCAAATTGTGCCCCAGGAAACGTAAGAGGGAGGCTGTAACAAAGCCAAGCACCTCCATCCCCACGCCCTACACTGCCTCTAGACACAGGCTGCTGAGTCCGTGTGATTCTGCACCAGCGGTTCTCAGCCACTGTCAGGACACATCACTGTCTGTTGCTACATGGGAGTAAGAGCTGAGGCGATGCCTGGTTTTAGTCTGAGAAGGAGATTGGCTGGTGTGTCTCGTAGGGTAGCAAAATATGCCAAGCATGTTGTGATCCACAAAACGCTGAGAACCACTGGTCTACACGGGCCTCTGGAGCAGCCCCCTGAAGGGCCAAGCCAAAAGCCTGCCCCAGAGCTCCCTGAAGTCAATGTAGTAACCGCAGAGACTACAGTTCTTTTCATTTTGCTGAATGGGATTTAGCTCAGGCGCCTCAGGAGCGAGGTGGATCAGAGCACAGAACCGTAAGCCAGGAATGCCAGACTTCTGATCCACCCCTCTTTGGGTGAGTCAGTTTGCTGCTCGATGCCTCAGTTTCCCCACCCGCCAGGTGGTGATGCACTTGGCCTTTGCCTCGTCATGCCAAGGGGGTGTGGACAGAATCATTGACTTGCTGGGTTTCTCCTCTCCTCTGCTTGCGGATCGCTCTCCCCTTTGGTCCTTGACTACCCAGCGGGAGGACGAAAGTCAGTTTCTCTGGATGGCCCACCCAGGCCCTCAGAATTGTTCTAAGGCAACAAGCCTGGCCCCGGTTCCCTTGGACTGTAATTTTCCTTTACTCAGCTCTGAGAATTTAGCCCCAGGGAGCCCCGGGACCCACTTGATGGCTCAGTGACTGTGGAAGGAAACCATCAGCCCAGCCTACGTCCAGGCTCAGCGGCTGTGTTGAGAAAGCCACACGCCTTAGAAGCTTGCTGCCACCGCTGAGTGTGCACCTCGCACTGTTGCAAAAGCTGCCTCTGCCATGGGGAAACCTGCTGTGGCTGCAGAAGCCAGTGCGCTCACTCACTGCAGGGTGCTGGATTATGTAGACCTGAGTCACCAGGCAGGGTGGGGTTGGGCCTCACAAAGAGGTTTGGTGCAGGCCGGGAGCCAGCCTGATTGTGAAACACGAGACTGGTGGGAAATGTCACGTCTGATTTCACTGCCGCACCATGGGCTAGTTTAGGGCATCTGGACACCTGGTCTCAGCCCAAAGAGGGGCAGGGCTGGCATGCGTGAGGGTGATGAGACCCAGTAATGGGGCAGGCATGCTTGGAGGGGGGAATCACTGAATGGAGGTGCTAGAGAAGGGCAGAGGAGAGCAGTGGGGAACCCGTCTAGGTCCTGCTCAGGTGTCCTAGTCGTAAAGCCAGTGGGACAGCCAGGGCTGTTGGCAGAGTCAGCAGAGAGGCCGAGGGCTAAGGGACGGTCTGGGTAGAGCAGCACATCCAGGCAGAGAGCGTGCCAGAGCCTGACGTTCCTGGCCTGTTCCTTCCAGCTGCCTCTGAGCTGCTCCTGGCTCTAGCTGAACCGGTCCGGCAGCTGCACCTTGGCCTCGCCCATCAGCTCTGCCCAGGGCCACGCAGCGACTGGTGCCACGTGGGCCGCTGGCCTGGTCCAGGCGAGTTAAACGGGGCATGAGAGCTGGAGGGGGACCCAGGGCCACAGACCCCCTCTTTTTAAAAGGGTGTGCCATGTCCCCCATTTCTGAGAACCTGAACTTGGCAGGGTGCAATAAAAGGAAGAGATCAAGGCCTCCCAGCCTGCGACTGGTGCTGGGGTTGTGACAGCTCTTCTCCACTGGCAGAGTGGAGGGTACACAGCCGGGGGCCTGGTGCCTCTCAGATAGGGGCTGTTTGGGTTGCTCCCCACACTTTTGCAGTCCTGCCAGTGCCATTGAAACCCAGACAGACCCGAATCTCCCATTCAACCCCGCAGCCACATGGGGTATTTTCAGCTGCAGCTGTTTGCACCCACGGGTTGTTCGTAGTGAACATGGATCCCTGCATGCTCCTCGCTACCGAGTCCAGAAGGTGCCACTGAGATCATCTAGTCTGAGCCCCTCCTCCTGCCTCTGCATCACACAGGCCAGACAACTGCCCATGGCTGGAGAACCACCCCATCTGGTTGGCTACGTTTGGGAGGGCACTAACCCTCCTGTCTTCAGGGGTAAAAGTATAATTTGGCAGGCCCCAGAACCCTGCTAATCAATGAGCCCCATTCCTATATCACCTGGGCCCCCATTTATGCATCTGCGGGCCCCAGCCGAGGTAGGCATTTGCAACCACTTCTCAGTACAATGCGCATCCATTATTGCTCCATAAAAATATTTTAATTTTATATGGCATTTGTCTAAATCAATTATTGTCACAAACTAGCAAATGCTGCATAACACAATAAGTGTTGCGATTAACAACGGTGGGGCGTAGGACCTGCCAACAGCCAGGACAGGGTGAAACACACTTTCCACTGAATTTTTCGATTTTTAGGGGCCCTGGAATATGGGCACCTCAAATTTGTGGGCCCCAGAACTGCATTTTGGGGTGTTCCCCCTTACTTTAACCCCGGTATCCCCAATATTCCCCAGTCCCCAATATGCACCCCTAAAGTACACACCCTGCCCCCAATACCCAACCCCAGCCCCAATATCGACTCCATACCCGACTCCCTGCTGACCTTGTGGGGCCCCAGCAGGCACAGGGCTCTGTCCACACCAGGGTTGCAGGATTGGGGCCAGCCCTAGCGCAGCAGAGGGTGGGAAGAAGAGTCAGCAGGAGGCCCTGGGCAGCAGCAGAATGGGGGGGCCCAAAGGCCTGCGGAGACCAGCCCATGGCCAAAGCCTGCTGCCTGGTGGGGTGTCCTGCTCCAGCACCAAAAAAGCTGGGGGGAGGCCAGAGCCCTGGCCACCAAACCGGAGGGACCCTGGTGGGCTGGGAACAGGGCTCAGGCATCCTGCGAAGGGGACAGTGCAGCGTGCCGGGGCAGTAGATAATTGCCCCAATTCCCTGCCCTCTTCCTCCCCCTATAGGCTGCGCTTTGAGGCGCCTGCCTCTAGAGCAGCCTGCGCATACGCAGTGGAGCTAGGCCAGCTGACACGCCTCCCTGCTCTCCTGGAAAGCGTCGGAACGCAGTGTTCCAGCTCAGCTTTCTATTTTTAGGAGCCCCAAAATGCTGGGTCTATTTTTAGGGGCCCTGAAATGCCGTGCACCCTAAAAATAGAAAATGGAGCCGGAACGCTGCAATCCAGGGCCCACTGTTTTACATGGTGGGCCCCAGAGTTCAGCATTCTGGCTCCGTTTCCTATTTTTAGGGGCCCCAGAATGCTGAATCCCTAAAAATAGTGGGCCCTGAAACGCCATTCTGGTGCGTTCCAGCATACTGTAACCCCTGCCTGTCTTGGCCACTGTCCTGTTCCCGGAAGTGCCACAGCCCAGGCCTTGGCTGCGTCCCCTGGTGCTGCTCACTGCCCATTGCGCTGTGGGGCTCTATCCTGGGTGAGCCATCACCAGGGCTGTCCCTAGGGGGGTGCAGGGTCCAGGGGAATCGCCCTCTGCGGGGTCCCCACTCACTCCCCTGGCACTGGGGGACAGGGCCAGCCGGCCCAGGGGAGGGGCAGGCCTCTGTGCTGGCGGTCTCGTGGTGGGGACCAGGTGAGCCAGCCAAAAGGCAGCCCGGTTTAGTGCTGCCGGTCCCCCCCGGCAAACACGCTGTTCTCGGCTCTGTGCCGGAGCAGCGGGGAGGGGGGCTAGGAGGCAGCGCAGCCAGGGCGGGGAGGGTAGCGATAGGGGCCCTGCGCTGCTTCTTGCCCCCTCTCCACTGCTCTGGCACAGATCCGAAAGCAGCGCACGTGCTGCGGGTGGGCCACTGGCAGCGCTGTACTGGGCACCATGTTTGGGCAGCTAGCTCGGTCCCTGGCATGGGGGGGACAGCACAGTGGGCCCTATGGAGGCCTCCAAAGCGTGGGGCCCTGAGTGGCTGCCCCGCTCGCTCTATCCTAGGGATGGCTCTGGTCATCACAGCCAAGGCAGGGGTAGGAGCCATTTACCCTGGCAGGCAGGACGTTGACTCAAGACTCCTAGGACAGGGAGGGGTTGCAAAAGGCCTGGCCCAGAGACAGGCCTGTGGTGCCAGTCCATGATTGCGTAAAGGGCTCTTGGCGCTTGGTCGCCTTAGAGCCAGAACGCAAAATGCCAGGCAGAGTGATGCTCTAGAGGCCCTTTACCCTTCCCACCAGAAGCCAGGCTGGGGCAGGGATAGGGAAGTTGCTAAAGACGAGCATGTCCCTAGCTATGAAAAAATGGAGAGACATCGTCAACGTCCAGTTCCAAGGCCAAAAGGCAAGTGTGTGTCGGACTGACTCCATGCACTCCCCAGTCCCCGAAGTGCACCTCGGGGTTAACTGGGACACACAAGGGGAGCCAAATGTGCCAGCGCAAAGTCTGAGTCAGGCCTGGCTGGCTCTGGAAGTCTCCAGGGAAGGAGTGGGAGCCCTGGAGGATAAGATGTCAGGGCGAGCCTGCTCCAGTGGGGATGGATGAAGCGAGACCCACTCTTGACATCTAGTTCAGAGGAACATGAGCACCACAAGGCACCAGGGGATAGCTGAGCCATGGAGTCTAGTGGTCACAGCAGGAGCCCGGCAGCCAGAGACTGCTGGGTTCTGCCCTGGCTTTGACTCTCCCCAGCCTGCTTCGCTGAGGGACTGGACAGTGAGCCAGAGCCAGGTTCCCACCTCAAAGAGCTGCCAGGCTCATAGCAAAGCCAAGAACTGCAGCATCCTCATCCCACATTATAGCTGGGAACTGAGGGACTCTCCTGAGGTCCTACAGGCAGGCTGCGGCGCTCCTGAGTCTCTGTGGTGTGCGAGTCCTGATCTGTCTCCTGCCCTGCAGGGAGGCTCAGTGAAGGGCTGTTAAGAGCTGAGGAATAAGTGCTGTGATAGTCAGTCCAGGGGAAAACTGCTGCAATCACTGGGGCTGGGACATGGGCAGTTAGGCACTACTGAAATGAAATCCCTAGGCTGGGGAGCTCCAGCCTGGCTCAGCAAAGGGCGTTGCCTGGCCTGTGGTCTGTAAAGCTCACACAGTCCCTCCACGCCCTGCCAACGTTATCAGCCCTGCCCTGCTGCTGGCACAAAGGTCACACTGGCAGGAAAGCTGCCACGCTGCCGGGGAGCTGCCAATCTTCCAGCCCAGGAGCCAGGGCAATGCTGCCTGCTGCTCCCTCCCAGGGGAGAACACATACGGAGCCTCTTCGCGTCTGTAGCCAAGCTCTAGGCAGTAGCCGTACAGAGAAAAGGCACAGTTAGGGCTCCCCCTGTGCCCCATATCTGACAAGCTCCTGGTGCAGTGCAACAGAAAGCAATTCTTGGGGTGGTGGGGGGCTGCCCCCAGGCACTGAGACCCCCCATCCCTGCCCACATAGTGGCTCTATACCTGCAACGGGCTTCCAGCCCCCTGAATGCCCCCACTCCGGGGAGTGGCTCCAAGCCAGCCTCCACAGCCCAGGCTGAGGCTGTGGGAGTAGAGGGTGATGGTGCACGCACAGACGGGGCCCCCTCCCTCCGAAGTTGTACACTGGTGCTTCCTTGCTCCCCTGCAGCTGCTGAGCTCTGAGAGGGGCCATTGCACCAGCGTGGGAACGGGAGATGGCGCTGCCAAGCTCCCACTCTTCATGGCCCACAGTAAGGATCTGTGGGCCGATGGTTCAATCTGGTCCAGTTACCCTGATCACTGGCTGCTGGGAGTCTGGTGTCCCTTCACACAGCCAATGGCAGCCCTGGGACTCAGATACTGGAGGGAGGCTGCCTGGGATGACACATTAAAGGGGTGGTGCCAAGCATCAGAGAGGCCCTCATCTCCCCCTGTTCTTTTTACCTGGAAAGAGCAGTGATGGGGCATGTGTCCTTCGAGCCCCTTGGGGGGGTGAAGACTCACGCAAATTGATGATCAACCTTCTCGGCAACATCCATATCCACCGTGGTCACTGCCTGGGGTAAGTGCATCCAGCCACCCACCGCTGCTCTCCCAGCCTGTGCAGTTTCTTAAATTTTGGACATCTAAACTTTGCACATCAAAGTCCTTCTTAGCTCCTCCTCTGCCTGCAAGAGTTTACACTCCTCTCCACTGGCGACACTGTGAACTTATCTCCATTTTCTAGTGGAGACCGCCCTGGCTCAACTTTATGACACTTGGCCTCTAATCTAATTTCTCCCCTCCTGCTTCCTTTTCTATTCTGGGGTGAACCAGTGGCCTGAAACGCTTCAGCACTTAAATAGCCTCCATGCTCTGGTGAGGGTGTTTGAGTTTCCTTTCTTCCACTGGCTTCCTCTTTCTAAGGGCCCCCACCCAGACTAAAGGTCTGTGTCAATGCTCACTTTTGGTACATCTCCTCTGTAGAGAATGACAAAATGAATCATGCTGTGGTCACTGCTACGTTGTGGCTCAGCTGCAGTTTTTACTTCAGCCGGCTCCACTGTGCACACAGGACTAAGCTGAGAATAGCTCTCTTCTTGTTTGTCCCAGAACTAGCTGTTCCAAGAAGAAATCATGTCAGATGTCAAGAAATTGCTTCACTGATCCTTGTCCTGAAGTGACTTTTGACAGGCTTCTACGTGTAGTTACATAGGGTGACCAGATGTCCCGATTTTATAGGGACAGTCCTCATATCTGGTGCCTTATCTTATTTGGGCACCTATTACCCCCACCTCCTGTCCTAATTTTTCACACTTGCTATTTGGTCTCCTTAGTGGGACACAACTTCAGTGACTGCCAAATTCCAAAGGGGTAGCCATGTTAGTCTAGTTCAGCAGCACTTAAAGACTAACAAATTTATTTATTGCATATAAATAAATTTGTTAATCTTTAAATGCTGCGGGACTCCTTGTTTGCTTTGCTCAACTTAGTTTCCTAGTTGATTTTCCCAGTGCTGTGCCTTAAATAGACATTTCATAGAATCATAGGCGATGAGGGTTGGAAGAGATTGCAGGAGGTCATCATTTCAGGACCTGGAGGCTATTAATATAAGCTTACAAGCATAATGGTGATTTGTATCAATCTGTATTTTACTATATGGTCTTTTCTGCTCAGAAAGTGGAGCCTATGGAAGCTTTCAGGCGTAGTGCTGCTCACCCCCCATCTGACCTAACCATCCTTCTTGCACAGGTTGTAGCCAGGTGCTACAGTATCCTGCTGATTTATTTTATACTCTCCACCAGGAACCGTTGTGTGGGGCCTTTTCCAAATGACAAATGAACTCCAGTCCTGATAAATCCAAAGTCATGCACTTTGGAAAAGAGATTCTAACTCAGCTGTTAGCACTCAAGAAATAGATTTTGGAGTCACTGTGGACTGTTCTCTACAAACATCCACTCAATGGACAGTGGCAGCCAAAAAAAGCTAACAGAATGTTGAGAATCATTGGAGAATAAGACAGAAAATATCATATTGCCCTGTTTAAATCCATGCTACACCCAAATCTTGAAGACTGCGTGCAGATTTGGTCACTCCATCTCCAAAAAGATATATTGACATTGGAAAAGGTACAGAAAAGGCCAACTAAAATGATTAGGAGTATGGGAAAGCTTCCATGTGGGGAGAGATTAATAAGACAAACATTTCAGCTTGGCAGAGAAACAGCTAAGGAGGGATGCGACAGAGATCTATAAAATCACGACTAATGTGGAGGAAGTAAATAAGGAAGGCTATTTCCACATGAGAGTTTTATTTCGCAACAACAGGTGTTGTTTTGAAATAAAACTTGTTAGGTCCAGACGACATTTTGTTACTTCGGAAGGATGGGACTCCGTCCTTTCGAAATAAGTGTGGTTATTTTGAAACTGCTAAACTTCACCTGGAATCAAAATAACCCTTGTTTCCAAAGGGCTGTTTCGAAACAACGTGGTTAGGACACGTTGTTTCGAAACAATCCCTGTTTCGAAACAAGGATTTGATGTTCCTCCCCCCCCCCCAGCACCCTGGCCAGGGTGCTAGGTGAGGTGGAGGGGGGTGCAGGAGAGTGGCAGGTCCCAGCCACTGCCCCGACTTTCGCAGCTGTGGACTCCAACCCACAGCCAGGGGGGACCCTGGGCTTCCCCTGGCAGGGTGGTGGGAGCGGGACCGCTTGCCTCGTTGGAGCCCCCGGGCTGCTGCGGCCCCCGCGGGGTGGCAGGAGAGGGACCTCCAGGTGAGAGCCAGTCAGGGGACTGGGTGACAACATGGCCCTGCCAGGGGGCCATGTTGCCACACCTCCCAGGGTGCCCCTCTCAGGGAATCGAAATAGCATGTCCAAACACGGGGCATCCTATTTCAATTGGAGGGGCCTGCCTTATTTCAAATTAATTTTTTTAAATTCAAAATAAGTAGTTTTGAAATAAGGTTTTTATTTCAAAATAAGTCATTTCAAAATGACTTATTTTGAAATAAAAGTGCGTGTGGACATAGCTGAAGTGTTATTTACTCCTTCTAATAACAAAAGAACTGAGTTCAGCAAATGAAATGAATAGCTAGCAGGTTTAAAACAAGCAAAGGGAAGTATTTCCTAACACAGCAGACAGTCAATCTGTGGAACTCCTTGCCAGAGGATGTTATGAAGGCCAAGACCGTAACACGTTCAAAGAAGAACTAGGTAAATTCATGGAAGATAGGTCCATCAGTGGTTATTAACTTAGAGGCAGGGATTGCTGTTTGCCAGAAGCTGGGAATGGCTGACAGGACGGATCACTTGAGGATCGCCTGGTCTGTTCATTCCCCCTGAAGCACCTGGCGTTGTGCACTATTAGAAGACAGGATGCTGGGCTAGATGGTCTAACCCAGTACAGATGCTCTTATGGGCTTATGTTCCATTTGCAGGCATCTCTTTTCTGCTTCCCTGTCTTTGCTGATGGCAGGAAATTTGCCGCTGTCAGTTTGAACTTCCTGATCAACTTGGGTCTGTGAAAACCCACTCGGCTGATCAGGACATTTGATCCCAGAATACTTCCCAGGCAACTGGGTAGCGCTGAGTGGAAGAAGGGCCCCTCCCTTTGACTCAGCACAATGGACAAGCTGGCAGTTAGGCATAGGAACTCCGGTACGCAAGTTATTTAATTTCCACAGGGGTAGCTGTGCTAGTCTAGTTCTGCAAAACAAACAAGGGGTCCTGCAGCACTTAAAGACTAATACATTGCTTTCTCATATGAGCTTTCAAGGGAGAAAATCCCACTGGGATTTGCTAAGTTATTTTAAGTAACTCATGTATCTCAGTTCAACTGCCACTGAAAAGGGCAGGCAGTGTAGACCTCCCCTGCTACTAAGTTTCTTACCTAAGTTTCTATAGCTTCTAGTTTTGGCTGTAGCCTTGTTTTTATCTAACTCTCTAGGGGAAAAACTTCTTCCTTTTTTGGAATCCTTCTCAGTGATCTCAGCCTGTCCTTCTTCCAATCCAGGTGGAATGACTCTCCTCTCCTGGCTCCTGGAGGCAGCAGCACTGTCACATCCCCATCTCTCTGGTGCTACCCCATCTCCTCAACTAAATAATTCCCCTCTGCACCTCACAAACCTTGTTAGCATTCTGTGCCAGGATCTGGTTCCCTTCTGTGGAGGTTCCCCTTTTCCTCAAATGAGCCCAATGTTTAATCAGCGGCACAAACACCCTCCTCTGTGCACCATCTTCTTATCCACACTGTGACACCCCAAAAGTCCTCTCTGGCTGGCCTGTGCACAGAACTAGAAGGACAAAGCTCCCGTGTAGGTCCTTAAACCTCTTTCCTGATAGCTGTAAGGACGTCTTTCTGACCCCACCGCCATGTCACTGCAACTCATGTGTCACAGTTGCAGACTCCTTCCTTCCCAGCACTCACTGGATGTGTTTCTGGATAACTCATGAAACCTCAGCAGGCAGGGTGTCCCCATCCTCGCCTTTCAGCCCTGCAGACACTCGCTTCTGGGCTAGGCCAGCCTACCTTCGCCTTGCTGGTTAACAGCAGGTGCCCCCTAGTTCCCAGTCCCTTTGAAACAGCCCCCTGAAATATCCAGTCCCTGACTCTGGCAATGCACAGAAATCCCAGATCCTGAGCTGCCAATGGCGCAGACTGCCCCAAGTTACCGGTTTTCCCTCAAATCACCACTCCTGTGAGCCATCCTGCACTTGTGAGTGCTAACAATAAACCAAAGGAAGGTTTATTTCAGGTGTAAGGCAGGCTTAGAAGCCGTGCTTAATAGCTTCTGAAGGGAGGGGCAACTAATCTGCATGGGTCCTGTATTAGCATGGATACAAAGAGCACAATTAGCTGATATAAAATACTGTCTTTTGTGAATTGCTACTCTGCTTGTTTCAAATCTGTCTGGGTTAGTTAAAGGGTAAAAACTACCTTTAGCTAAGAAGAGGCTTGTAGGAAAGGCAACTGCATGTTTCAGCCTGAAAAAGGGAAAAACAGGAGTGGGCGGTTAGCATTGTTTCTGCTGAAGCAATGCATGGGGCAGTTTGCTTCCCCCCATTGCTTCTTCTGTTCTTTGTTCTGGAAGTAGCTGATTAACAGCTGCTTAAAAAGAGCTGAGCTCACTGGAGAGTCCTCATATTTTTCTCTCTCTCTCTCACCTGAAGAGGAGCAGTAATAGGGTAACCAGAAAGTGTTCCTCACTCTCTGTCCTCAAAGAAAAAGCCAATCTGGGGAGAAGCACTGTGAACTTGTTTTCTATGTGAAGAAATTACAAATATGGATTCAAAGAAAGATCCTGTATCTCTGAACTATTTGGACTCTCACACATACAAAGTGAAGCTTCCCAGAAACACTTTGGGTACCATGGAAGAACTTTTGGGAAACTGGCAGCTTATTACATTACTACCAGCATTTTACTTCTCAATAACTCTCACTCTTTTCTTAGCTAATGTAATATTAGTTATTTTACTATATGTAACCCTTCTGCCAGGGTGAGCTGGCAGAACAAGGGCTGGGTTCTATATCTAGAGGTTTCCCAATAATGTAACACCACCAACCGGCTCAAGCCCCCACCCAGATTTCTGGGAAATCATGCACTATTCCCTGGGCACCCCAAAGGAGTAAGGCTTCCCCACTCGCAAGCACAAGATGAGCGTAGTGTACAGAACTTTTAATGGTACTAAAACAGAACGTAAAAAGGCCTAATAACAGAAATCAGCACTGATCTAGCAAAATCAGTACAGAGAAAGGTTCTCAACAACTCACACCGTATAACAGAACATACAAGACTTAATGGCAAAACCCTCACTGATCCGGGGAATCAGTGCTAATCAGGCTTCCAACATGATCTCACATATCATAATAGCAAATGTAAACTCACTAGCAAAATCAGCACTAACTAGGCTCCCAACCAACCCAAGGATAGGTAGGAAGCATCTTTCACACCAGCTGTCTGCTGACACCAACCACTGGTTACTCACTCCACCCACTGGTCACTCACCACCAGCCACTCTCACCAGTTACCAGCTCCACTCACTGCTCTCACCATCCACTGACTCCACCCACTGGTCACTCCGTCTGCTGCTCCTCTTCAGTGACCTCAGCTCTTAAACCTCAAGTAATTGCAAACAGCTACATCTATTAAAATAACAAAGAAAGGCCTCAGAAGAAGCCTAGCCAGCTCTATCATTTGACAGTAGTGACAAGGCAAAGGGGGAGCAGGGCCTCAAACATAGCTCCAGTAATAAACTATCTTCCCTGTCTTAACTTTCCAGGCTGAAACAAGCAGTGGCCTCTCTTACAAGTCTCTTTTTAGCTAAGGGTAGCTTTTACCCTTTAACTAACCCAAACAGATTTAGAACAATCAGAGAGTAGCACATCACCAAAGACAGTAGAATTACAGATACTGGAAGATTTGTAATCGGATCAACCCCAATACCATTACCCATAGTGCCCTGCACCCATAGTTTGATTATGCTAAACTATTCTTTGTTCTCATGCAAATACTAAACCCATGCAGATTAGTTGTCCCCCTCAGAAGCAGTTAGGAACAGCTTCTAAGCCTGCCTTACATCTAGAATTGGCTGCTGACATTGTCTCTGGTATAAGAGCTGGAGTACCAGTTCATCTGGGCTAGGGACTGGGAGCACTGGATGTGGTGTGGTATGATTTCTGGTTTTAAGTGACCATCATTACAAAGCTCTGCTTGTCTAGCTGGCAAGAGAGACTGGAGAGTCTAAAGTGACTATCTGTGACACCCTGGTAAGACTAGCACAGTGATCCAAGAGTTCATATTTGTCACAGGGTTGGTGATATTTAATTATAGACACAACCCCAGCTTGAAGTACCTGCCCTGTTTCTGAACATCTGCCCTTAGGTTGGCACTGACAGCTGTTGAGTCACTCTAGATGGTGTGGGAGTCTGAACATGGGCTCCCAATGTGACATTATAGCCCAAGGGGCAAAGGTAGGAATATAGAGAAATATCAAGAAGGAACAGGGAGGTTCTATGATTTCTGTATTTGATGCTGGTGTAACCACCGCTGGAGTAGAGCATCCAGATTAGATTCACAATTCCAGAAGGATGTTGATAAATTTGAGAGGGGTCAGAGACTACCCACAAAACTGATAAATGGATTGGAAAACCTGCCTTCTAAGGACAGACACATGGACATCAATTGGTTTAGCTCAACAAAGAGAAGGTTAAAAAAGTGACTTCATTATGGTCTTTAAATACCTAAATGGGGAGCAAAGATCAGAGAATAAATGCTCTTCCATCTCGCACACTATGGCACAACATAATCCAATGGCTGGAAGTCGAAGCTTGACAAATGCAGAATGGAAATAAGGTCCTCATTTTTGACAGTAATTAACCATTAGAACCACTTATTAGTGCTGTGGTAGAGTCTCCCTCATGGGCACTTTTTAAATCAGGACTAGTTGGTTTTCCTAAGACAGGTGTCTGCAAACCAAAAAATAAGAAGAGCCACTTTAAAAATTCCTTCAATAATTAAAAGAAGCAAGGAGTCCTGTGGCACTTAAAGACTAACACATTTATTATTTGCATGAGCTTTTGTGGGAGAAAAAATTAAAACACCAGCTCTTGAGCTGAATTTAATGCCTTAAGTGCACATCTCTGACTCACTGCAAATTGAACAGGAATAGCCTCATCTACCCAAGGGCAATAAATCAGCTGTGCTGAGACGCTGGTCCCTATTATTTCTGTCCAGCCAGCTGATATTTTATCTGCTGAGATGGGAGAATACAATGGAAATGTCTCCACTTTCCAACCTCGAACAAAGGCTATTTCTGAGAGCATTTGTCATTTTGCTGCCTGGGAGAAGAGAGAAAAAAACCCCAAACAACCAACAGCACAGCTCACCGCCAGGCATTGAAAAAGTGGCTAATTTCCTATTTGAATGCTTAGTTCATCCAATACCAAGTTCTGTGGGGATGGGATGGGGGAAGGAGAGCCACAGCTCAGAAGGTGTGAAGGCGAAAGGGCGATGAGCTCACACCAGTTCACTTTGGGGTCTGATTGTGAGTGGTGGTTTAGAAAGCAGATTGCTGAATCATTGGGGAGAGGTGAGCTGGATGGCTGTAGAGCAGGGGTCTCAAACATGCAGCCTGAGGGACGCATGCGGTGCCTAAAGCTATTTCCTGCGGCCCGCAATGACACTATTGTTACCAATATTTACAATATCACTGTATGAAAAGGTTTCAGTGGTGCGGTCCTCGGGCTAACATGGTTTAGACACAATTCACAACAGTTTTGGATTGCGTGGTTTATACATAACTCGCAACAAGCTTCTCCCAGAGTTGTTTGTGGACCACCTCCCTTTGACATTTCTTTTGGGGTCACCAACCAACTTTGCCAGGATCAAACTAGCTGGCAGCTGTCACAGGCATAGAAATCATTCAAAAGCAACAACACAGCTGAGTGTGAAGGACACAGAGTGACAGGCCTCCACTCCAGCTAGGAGTTAACATCTAAAGAAGCACAAACCCTCGGGGCCACAGACATGTGAAGCATGACTCAACTCTGCTAGGTGCTGTACAAACACAATATGAAGGTGGTCTCTGTCTGAAAGAACTGCCAGTGAAAGCATAAGACAAGAGACAGCAGCAGATGGAAATGGACAGCTGGAGGAGCACAAGAAATGATGAGATCCTATTGACTGAATAAACTAGCCAGACCTCAGGGAATGACAATGTGATGATGCTATATAGATGTGGTGTTAGGGTCCAAGGGCAGAAGGGAGAGATCACAGCTTCTGAGACACAGACCTGGCTTTTTGTGTGGCATTGGCAACTCCCTCAAATTCTCTGGGCCTCATTTTTCCCACCTGTAAAAATGAGGCTCTAATACTTACCTAGGCAGGGCTAGGGAGCCCTCTCTGTCATGGTACAGCTTTTTGGAAGAGCAATTGTCTGTGAACTTTTTTGGTTGTATCCTTGCTACCTGATCCGCACCCTCTGAGAGCCATGGTTGGGAGCCAGGGCTGGGACCATGACCAGGAGGAGGGTCACGCATGGAGTGGGGCCAGGACAGGAGCCATGGCAGAGGTTGGGAGTGGAGCTGTGGCTGAAGGCAAGGCTGGGTTCAGAGTGGGGCTAGGTGGCACTCCATCCTCATCCCCCAGATGCTGACCCTGGCCTCATCCCTCTGCACCCCCTGGAGGTCACACCCCAGAGAATTGTTATGAAGTGTGCAGCATAACCTGTCTAACAGGGATAGGCTTTTCTTTTGTACTGGCTTGTGTATGGCCTGTCCCCAGAGCCGTAACTATGGTGGGGCGAAAGGGGTGCGCTGGAGTGGCTCCATTGAGCTGCTCCTTTAAAGGGCGCGTTTTGCGCTGCTGGCCTCAAATGCCGCTAAGTGCAAGGGACGTGTTCTGATGGAATGCACCCCAGGTGCTGAAACAGAGCATCACGGCTCTGCCTTTCCCCTCCTTGTCTCTCTCTTTCTTTTCTTGCTCACCTCAGTCACCACAAACTCCCAATCCAGCAAGTTATGCAACCCCAGCAAGACACTTACACTTCGACTAAGATCTTCATCTGCCCATACCAACTTACAGCTACGTCTGCATGGAAAACAGACTGGAGCAAACTTCCATTCAGGTGTCCCCATGAAGGGTCCTGCTTCCATGGCCTTTGCATCCTGTCTCCTGTACTTCCTAGAGTCCACAGCTCCCAGCAGTGGCAGATGCCTGGCTCCCCCATGCCATGGGGATTGGGTTTCAGCTCTCACCAAAGCGACATGTTATCCACTCCATTCCAGGGTGCAATTAGAGAGCAAGAAACTCCAAGGCCCTTCATTAGGAAAGGAATGAGAGGTTTTTAAAGCCTGGAACACAGCACCGCGGAGAGGTTTGTGAGGCCATGGGAAAGGCAGGCTGGATCGGGTGTCCCAGCTTCTCAATTATTAAGCAGTCTTTGTTTTCCTTTTACTTCTTCCTGGCCCTCCCACCCCACGGCCGTATTTGTCACCATCCAGCCTCTGCCTTCCAGGATTGACCTTCCTACATTCAGGCTCCTTGACTCCTACACCCGGGCCATGTGCTCTGTGGTGCTGGGAAGACAAGGGCTGCTTTCAAGATTCACCCAGTTTTAGATTTTCCTGCTTGGCAGTTTGAGAACATCTGAGCAGCTATTTTATTCCTTGATCTCACACTCTTGTAAGACCCCAAAGGCTGGGGGAGAAGGAAATGGCCCTGATCAAATAAAGACCCGTTGCTAAAACTCCATTTGTAGATTTCTCTTTCTCCCCTGCCTTTAATTTTCTATTTATAGGCTCATGGAAGGTAAAAGCCCTAGTCCCCAGACACACATTTCCTCCAGTCCCCCTAGTGGAGGGCAGTACAGGACAGATTCCTACAATATTCCACTTTTATACCATCTGTTGGATGTTTGTCTGGCGGAGACGGAAATGACCCAACACTGTGGCCTCCACCAACCACCACCCACGAGAGAGTATTCCACGGCCTAAACTCATTGTCAAGACCTTTCACTTATTATTGTTTACATTTTCCCTTTGCTTAGATTCCTCCCTAGGTGGATCTCCAAATTAACACTTCTTCCTCAGCGGTTTTGCCCTGAGAAACCTAGCGCAGGCACTCATTGCACCTGCGAAGGAAGTGGCTTGACTGTCAAGGGTGCTCTCAACAGGATCTAAATATTCACTTCTCTGAATGACAAGAATCCCCAGAGTTATAAGAGTAAATATTAACTAAATAAACCAGAGCTTTCCAGGGTCATAAACCTTCGTGCTTCGGGGCATAAAACAAGCAGGATATTCCATAACTTCTAGCTGCAGCATCCTGTGCTGGCTTCTGTTGGAGGCAGGAAACTGAACTGGATTGACTAACTGTCTGGTCCAGCCTGGGATTTCCTGTGCAAAGGACATACAGCTCCCACAGACTTCAGTAGGAGCCAGCGTTGGTTGGCATCTTAGTTGGTTAGAAACCTAACTACAGTACACCTGGGTTACGGGTCAGACTTTGTCTCCATTCAGTTGTCTCTTCTCCATACTATGCTGACCCAACTCTTTTCCTCTCTCCTTGCAGTTCTGCCCCCTGCTCTATGCCCAGTGCCAGTCTTTTCATGGTAACAAGGTGCCCAGCATTTCTCCTCACTTGCCCTGCTGGTGAAAGCAAAAGTCCTGGAATACAGTGCGAAAGGCTCCTTGAGGAACATTTCCAGCCCAACCAGCTGCAGGAAGCCCTGACCACTCACCTGTGAGCCTGTTCCAGTATGTATTTTGCAGATCCAAGAGGCTAAGTATGCTTTAGCATGATCTGGACTGAAGGGGTTTGTTCACAATTTATTCCCAACGTGAACAGACGTCAAGCCGAGTTTGGACGACCTTTCCATCTACATCGGCCCTGAAGGTCATGTCCTTTCCTCTTAGCTATGAGCCCTGCCCCAAGGAGCTTTGTGTACTCATTGGGATTTAACTGGCAGCTGACAGAGGTCATCCCCCCACTCCCTGTGGAAGAGAAGAGATTCGGGAGTCTAAGCCGCCTGGCCTGTGAGGTGGAAGGGCAGGACATACAGCTCCTTGATTGATTGGCATGATTGATTCTGTATTGTAGCTCACATGCTTTCTCCTTTCACATCATCATAATAATCTAGATGTATGGGCTGGGATTCCTCCTCAAAAGCCATGAAGGTTCAGCCAGTGTAAACAGTGTCAAATCCTAGACCCAGGGGAAACAAAGTGTCCTGTGGCGCTTTTAGAGACCCAGCTGGTTTGCCAGATCCTGCCTGTGAGGATTTTGGCAGATCCGTTATGAGAAGTTTCTTTACGAGGGGAAATAGCCTTTGTCTAGCTATGCTATCTGTCAGCAACTCTTTCTGAGCTTTTCCTCATGAGTCCTTCCCAACACCCCTCCACTGGAGCCATCTCCTCACACTGGAGGCCTGAGCATTTTAAAAACCAACCGCAGATCCCCTTCATCTGTGACACTTACACTGCTCTCAGGCCTTCCCCACTCACTCTCCTTCACATGATGGCCATTTCCAGGGTCTGTAGGTAGCAAGCTCCTCGGGGCAGTGCCTAGGGTGGCTGTCCCCATTAAGGGGAAACAGAGCCAGCTCCACCTCTCCTATAAAAATCAGCTGCTACCAAGCTTACGGGGGTGGGACTAAGGGGGTGAGATGACACTAAACAGTCACCTGGGCCTCATAAAAGGGCTTCGATTGCTGAGCGTGGGGTGAAACTAGAGGAAGCAGAGAGGTTTGCTCCCAGGGAACGTTCTGAGTTGGGGTCTGTGAGAGGTTGGATCCTCCAAGGGAACCAGCCTAGGGCTGAGTGCTGACAGCGGGGAAGGACTCAAGGAACAGAGACTCAGAGCAGCTGGGAGCGGTGGGAACCGACCTGTATCCAGGAGCAGTGTGAAGACTCAAATGTAGGTCAGAAAGGGGTTGAAGAGAAGTCCCCAAAGGGTGGAAGAGCCTTTTGTATGTTGAACTCTGGCTGCCCCGGACGGGGTTGTTTGTTACTCGGCTGGAGGGCCAAGCCAGGCTTCCAACACCTACCTGTTTGTGGAGAACTGAGGAAACCTGCCTGGGGGAACGTCGACCAAGCAAGGACATAATTAGGATGGGGCAACTGGGGCTTTGCCCCAGGCACCCTGGAGCAGCTCCATTTCACCACTCGATCAAAGAGCATGTTCTGCACCGCTTGCTCCGGGCGCTGCTCATTCTAGGGGTGCGTTCTGCTCTGGACATGCCCCAGGTGCCAAAATTCCTATTTCTGGCACTGCATTCAAGTGCCCATTTTTCAGTCAGAGCAGCATGGGCCGTAAGGCAGAGTCCACAAAGTCACCCGCTGCAGTGGGATAACATGGCCTATTGGCACACTGGAGAAGTGGGGCACCACCTAGAGGCATGTGGCATGCAGGGAAGGGGGCTTGGACCCTCTCCACTCCTCTGAGCTCCAGCCCAGGGCCATGGCAGTGACGGGGTGGTCACCAGCAAGTCAGTGGGGACCCGCCTGAAACACAGTGACTGGTTCACCAGTTCATCCACTGTAGCAATAATTAAATGCCTAGACTACTTCTTGTCCTGTCTTCTGCAGTGATGTGCAGGAACGTCGCTGCCCCGGGGAAAGACCCAGGGCACGGGCCCAGGCCCCACCTCCTGGGCCTGGGCCACACCCCATAGGCCACGATCTCGCACCCCAGGCCTGATCGTTCATCAGGATCCTGCCACCTCTAGCCTGGCCCCAGATCCCCAGCTGGGTTTGGGGTGGGAGAGGCAGGCGCCACTGCGGGCGTCCGCTCTCGATCCTGCACCAGGAGAAGCTGCCATCGCTGCAGGTGTCCCAGCCTCAATCCCCAGCCAAGGCTGGGAGAGGCAGGCACTGTAGGGCGTACCCTGGCCCAGGAAGGGGCTGACCCAGACACTCGGGGTACTAGTGACAAGACTCGGGGCACGTGCCCCATGTGCCAGGCGCCAGCAACGCCCCTGGTGTTGTGTTTCCAGGGCCCTTCAATGTGGCTCCCAACAGCCCGCTCACTTCTCCGGGCTTGGCCAGCAGCCTGGAATCTACCAGGGGCTCAGCGGCCTTCGCTCCAGAGTCAGAGCCTGTCACAGCCCCCAGGAAAGAGGCAGCCATCTGCATCCTCACCCTTCATCTGCCAGCCTGGAGCGAGTGGCTGGCTCCTTCTTATACCCAGTCTCCAGCTGGAGCATGCCCAGCAGGGTTGAGGGGGTGTGGCCTCCTCAGCCCACAGGGTAGAGTTGACCCTTGGCGAACCAGTGCGGGGAAAGCATACACTGTCACGGGGAAGGAAACTGAGTCAGGGATTGCAGGAGAGGCTGCAATGGGAGGGTCAGGCACTCTCACAGGCTGTGCTTGCATCTCCTTGGGGGTGAAGCCCCTACCATTCCGGAACTAATAACCAGGCATTAATAATGGATCTCAGATTCTTCCATTTTGCCAGTCCTCTAACCAGGGCCGGATTAATACAGGCCTAAAGGGATTGCGGCCTCGCACCCTGACCTGAAGGGAGGCCCCAGACTTCAGCCCCTAAAATCCCTGGTTATCTGGTCCTGCCAGCCCAATGCAATGGGGTGGGGTGCTGGGGGGGGACGGGGACCATGGGCCAGAGGCCGTGGTGCTCCTTCGCCATATCCAGGCCAGCTGATCTGCTGGAGGGGTTGGCCTGTGTGTGGCCACTATGATCTGGTGGCAAGGCCAGCCAGCATGCGGAGCAGCCTCCAGCGCTGTTGGGCCACACTGAGGACCCCAGGGGGCCAGCCTGAGCTGCAGGGCCCCAGCACGGTGGCCCGATAGTGCTGCAAGGCCTGGAGGGTAGTGACAGGACCACAGTGGCCACCTGCTGTCTGCCACCCCACCCTTACAGACCAGTTGGTCTGGGGTGGGAGTGCTGCGGCCTCTAGGCCCAGGGCCATGGTCCGCTCTGCCCCCCCGCCATGGTGGTGGGAGCCAGGGCCGCAGGTGCGGGGAGCTGGGGCTCCAGGCGGAGAGTGTCCACAGTGGGGGGAGAAGGCCCCATGAAGGGGGCAGCCCAGGGCCTCTTAATTCCACCTTGCTTCTAACCTCGCTCTTTGGCCCTGAGTCTCATGGTAACAGAAACCACCCCTAGGAGAAGAGCAGGCAGAATTCCCTTCAGCTGCCATTCAAGCTATTCCCACATAACTGGGGAGCACTCTGCCAGAGAACTCAATGCGCTCCCATCCTCCTTAAGAGCTGGGCTGGTATCACGCCCCCTTCGAACAGCTTGGATGGAGGTTGATGCTGCTGTGCTAAGGATCTTGGCTTAAAGTCTTTTGAGTGTGTAAGCAGGGGAGGTGACCACAACTGCTTGGCACTCCCAGCCAGCTATCTGCAGGATCTGGAGTAGATGGTTTTTATGACTTGGTGCAATTTTTTAAAGAGAAACTTTACTAAATGCCAATGCTTTAGCGTGAAAACTCCTAGGCATTAGCCACTCTCACGAGCAAATGATGGTGCTATTGTTTTAATTGCCTTTTCCTTTTCTGGCTCTTTTACAACCCCAGAGGGGAGGATTTTTCTTAGCTCCTCTTATAGTTTTCCCTTCCCTTCCTCTTCTTCTACCTCACCCCCATGCATACCCCCTTGTGGATTCAGCTGTTGTCACCAAACTAATCAGGTTGGCCAGTTTTTCTTGTTTTGTGTAATCACTTTCAGTTTCTGGTTCTCCTTCCTTAGCAAAATGTTGCTTTGTGTGGGTTGCAAAGGTTGTGGTGGAATATTTAGTAAGTGGGAGGTGGAAAAGCAATGCAAGAAAGACCTAAGATTTCTACTTGGAGTGGGTTTTGTAGAAAAGCTCAATAAAATATACATTTGGGATCTGAGCTGAATTGCCACAGTCTCAGTAGAACAAACAAGGAGTCCTGTAGCACTAAAAGACTAACAGATTTATTTATTGCTTTTGTAGGAGAAAAATCCCACTTTGTCAGACACTTTGAAGCCTCAATAGATGCAGCCTTCTTCCAAGGATCTCTCACCCCTTTAAAAGGATGACATCAGGAAAGATTACTGTTTGGGGAACAAAGAGAAGATTAATCACACAGCCTGGAAATGATGTTAGCTTAGTGCTGAGAACAAGTGGATAGGTGAATGCAGCCTTATGACTTGGACATTTTTCAAACAAGATTTGATTGACAGTCAGGATTCCTACCAGCAGGCACATTCCTGGACAAAGACGCCACTGCCCAGCACTCAGAAGAGAGAATAAGTCACTGGGTGGGTGCATAATACCAGACCCAGTATAAACCCACCTTCTGTTTTAACTTGGTACAGCCTCAAGCTGTCCAGACTGGGGTGCCAGTTTTCCCAGATCCTCTGAAATCAGGCTGCAAATAGAGAGAAGATGCCAGCATTTGGTCAGCGTTTAGGCTCTGAATTCAGCATGAGCAGGTAAGAGAAAAGTTGGTAAAACTGGCTCCTTTCAGAGCAATGCGTCTCTTGGGTCTCCTGTCCAATAACCTGTTCTCACAATGTGGCTGGAATTCCCATAGGACTTGAAACCTTCGGGACAGTATTGGGTCACGCTTTGATGTGATTGAATGATTTAGAGTTTATTTAGGGTTTATCTTGACTAGCAGGCCCGGGTTTTTTTTCACCTTCCTATGCAGCATGGGGCACGGCTCATTCGCAGGTGGATTCTCTGTATCTTGAAGTCTTTAAATCATTATCTGAGGACTTCACTAATCCAGAATCAGGTTAAGGATATATTACAGGAGTAGGTGAGCGAGGTTCTGTGGCCCGAATGGTGCAGGAGGTCGGACTAGATGGTCATATTGGTCCCTTCTGAACTTAGGGTCTAGGAGTCTATGAGGATTTAAAGGTGCTGTGTTAGCTAGCATGTTCTAACTACTGTTCTAAAGTTGTAATTTAGACATTAATATGTTAAGTACTTGACCTGACATGTTGAAATCTACACTTGAGTTTTACAATGCATTAACTTACTAGAACATGTGAGCACACATCTTCACAGTGGTTCTCAACCACTGTGTCAGGACACATTACTGTGTCTCCATACAGTGATAAGAACATCATGGAGAGTCGGGGAGATGGCTAGATTGGGCCTAGGGTGACTGACCTAGTGTGTTCCAAAGGGTTCTGATATGCTGCCGAGTGTGTTGTGACTTGTAAAAGGTTGAGCACCACATATACCTCAAAAGCCTGCTCAAGATAAACCTTGTGTCTGCTTTTTACAAAATGTTTTGGGATCTGCTTGCAGAAAAGCTCAAGGAAAGCTTCTTCTACTCTGCACTGCTTATGAGAGGGAATCAGAAGTCATTGGCGTAGTCGGCAGGCTAATGTGACCCAGCCCTCCTGGGATAACCTCCTGAATGTGAAAAATCAGGGCAAGTTGGAAAACCAGGGGCCAAACCCCCAAAACCACTGACAGGTGGTACTTAAACCTGTCTCCCAGTCAGTAACAAAACATGCTTCTGATTCCCCCACACCAGTCATCATGAAGCATGACAAAATAGAAATAGACCCTTTATTGCACATCAGCTCCTCCAGTCCCCACCTAATCACTGGGTCTCTTAAAGAAATAGGTTCTCCTGACCCCAAAGGGCCAGCCACATTACACAGAACAACATAAGCTTGGATCTTATCCAAAATACCACATTGTCAGCCAATCCTTTAACTACAACTAAAGGTTTAATATAACAAGAAAAGAAACAAAATGAGATATGTTAAAAGGTCAAAGTGAATCACATACATACAAATGATTTAGAGTCCATAGAAAGCAAATCCTTGAAGAACTTGGAGTTTGCAGGTTAGTTCAATTCCTCTGGGTGGGTCTTAGCTCTTTGTTCAGTTGCAGAAGAATAGTTCCGGAGGAGGGTGCCGGTTGCAGACTGAAGACTGAAGACAAAATGGAGTTGATGCTGCTGCCTTTTATCACCTCTGGCCTTCCCCATGCTGTGCAGATTGTTTGTAAATCAAAATGAAGTTGAATCACATGGGCAAGTCCTAGTGGCTCAACAGGTTTCTCCCCGGGCCCAATATATCTGGAAGCTTCCCTAATAGGCCATTAAGCAGAGAACGGTTGCTGGCATTCATTCTGGGAGTGTCCCAGAATCAAATAACTTGGAACACAAATAGAACAAATATATTCTTTACTTCTAATACAGATATGACACCAGTTTATAAACCACATATAAATCATTCCTAGAAGATTACAAACTTTCTATTGGTACCAAACATGGCATGTCACATGAATTTTTTGCAGATATGAAATAGTAACATGAAAAATGCTCGTAAATAACACCCTAAATCCAGCCAGCATCACATTCACCACGCGTCACCTCAGCCCAGGATGCAGAAATGAAGTTTCTTGACACTTTAAATGACTCCTTTTTTGGAGCAGTTAGTCCTGGAGAGGTAATTCTAGATTTAGTTCAGCACCAGCTCAAGGGGCTGTGGCACCCCAAGCCAGCTTTTGTTTGGCACCCTTGGGGGGTGCAGAGTGCAGAACCTGGCTTCCACTCTGGGCCAGCTTGCTCCACCCTGCCACCAGTATGGGGAACAGCTGGCTGAGGGGTGGAGCAGGCCAGCCCAGAGGCTGGGCTGGGCTCTCTTGCTCCTCCCCTGGGCCAGCTGTTCTGCCCTAGAGGCGGGGAGGGCCAGCCCAGAGACATGGTGAAAGAGCAAAGTTCACCTTATGGGCTGGCCTGACCCGCTCCTGGGGGTGGAGTGACTGGCTCAGGGGAAGGGTGGGAGTGCAGGGTCCAGCCTCTGGGCCAGCCTGCCCCACCTCCTAGTGCCCCTAATCTGCAGCACCCCAAGCCAGTGCCTCATTGGCTCATGGGTAGAGCTGGCCCTGGTCCTAAGTGGCCTTAGTTCTAAGTGGAGCACAGGATCTGGTCCAAGAAGTGAATACAATTGAACTGCACGGTAATCGTGACCATAACATAATACAATTTAACATCCGTGGGAGGGCAGGAGAACACATCAAAGCAGCCCACCAAGGTAGCGTTTAATTTCAGAAAGGGGAACTGCACCGAAATGAGGAAGCTATTTAAACAGAAATTAATAGGTACAGTGCCAAAATGAAATCCTTGCAAGCGTCATAGAAACTTTTTAAAGATACCATAATAGAGCCTCAATTTAAATGTGTACCCCAAATTGAGAAATATAGTCAGAGGGCCAAATAAGTGCCACTGTAGTTAAACAACCAAGTCAAAGAAGGAGTTAATGGTAAAAAGGCATCCTTTAAAAAGTGGAAGTTAAATCCTATCAAGGAAAATAGAAAGGAGAATAAACTCTGGCAAGTGAAATGCAAAATTATAATTAGGAACGCCAAAAATGAATTTGAAGAGCAACTAGCTAAAGACAAAAAAATCAGCAAAGCCTGCTTTATGTACATCAGAAGCAGGAAGCCTGCTACATAACCCATGCAACCACTGGACGATTGATATGCTAAAGGGTCACTCGAAGAGAAGACTATTGTGGGGAAACTAACTAAATTCCTTGTAAAGGAAGTGAAAAAAACCAAAAGAAAGTGGGTAGTCATTAGAGGCTAAACAATAAGACAAAAATATCATATTACCTCTGTCTAAAGCCATGGTACACCCACATCTTGAATACTGTATGCAGAACTGGCTGGTCCCATTTCAAAATAGATAAATTGGAACTGGAAAAGGTACAAAAAAGGCCAACTAAAATGATCTGGGGTTTGGGAAAGCTTCCATAAGAGGAAAAATTAATAAGACTGTGACTTCCTAGCTTGGAAAAGAGAAGACTAAGGGAAAATATGACAGAGATCTATAAAATTATGACTAGTATGGAAAAAATAAATAAATAAAGTGTTATTCACTCCTTTCCATAACACAAAAACTAATTATCACCAAAGGAAATTACTAGGCATCAGGTGTAAAACAAACAAAAGAAAGTATTTTTTCACACAATGCACAGCCAGCATGTGGAACTCCTTGCCAGAGGATGTTATGAAAGCCAAGACTATAAAATGGTTCAAAAAATAACTAGATAAATTCATGGAGTTTAGATCCATCAATGACTATTAGCCAGGATAGACAGAGACTGGTGTTGCCAGAAGTTGGAAATGTCTGTTGGGATGGTTCAGTTGATGGTCGCCTGTTTCATTTATCCCTTCTAAAGCGCCTGACATTGGCTACTGTCAGAAGACAAGATGCTGGACTAGATGGACAATCGGTCTTACCCAGTATAGCCTTTCTTATGTGCTTATGCAAGCCATACCTTCATATTAAAGAGCAGGACAGTTGCAAATAGTGCCATAACATGCAAATTAGTTATAGCTCTTAGGTTTCTGGCAGGTGGCTGATACAGTACCCTCAGCTGGACGAAGGTTGGGTGCCTGTCTTCTAGCCAGGCTCTTTGGTGACTCCTTGTGCTGTGATGTTCTCAGTATTTATAGATTCGGAACTGAGAGCAGCCTGACTTATGCTGGCTAAACTGAGAGCAGGGCTATGGTGGGAGTCAGTGGTGCCCAGAAGATATTTCCTGGTACAGAAACAAAGTTCCCTCTACTCAGGGTGGAGAGAGATAAGAGAGGCAAACTAGGCCTGTTTAATAACAATGCATATTATACTAGAATCAGGGGTTATGATGGATCAGTTTGCAGGCAGCTGATTTCCTATAATTGGACAATGTTTGCAGTAGGAAGCCAACTCTGTTGGAGCACAGAGCTCCGATTTCTTAACCACCCACAGATATGTAATTAGAGGAAACCACCCACTGTCAAAATGATCTTCGATGCTTAAAATGGCATGATTAATGACTGTTTGTGGTGCCTCTTTTCAGTGTTAATCCTTCATTCTTTGGGTATTACGCAGTTTTACCTCTATACAGTGTTTTCTATTCTAGAGGTACCTGGAACTGTTCTTTCACAGAAAGATACATACTTTTTAAAAAAAAAGAGATCAGTCTCATCAGTTTCAAAACTTCTAAGCCAAATTCAAATTCATTCAGGTGATTTAACATCACCTTCCTCTATATGCTGTTCCCCAGTGTTTGAATCTTAACAACTACTTCAATTTGCTGTAATGGTCTTACCTGATCCCATGACTTAAACTTCCCTGCATTTATTTTCCTCCCATTATGTAAGTTCCCCATCTTCAAGCATCCATCGAACTGGGGTTTTCTCCCATGAAAGCTCATGCAATAAACAAATTTATTGGTCTTGAAAAGTGCCACAGGACTCCTTGTTTGTTTTGCTGAACTAGACTAACACGGCTGCCCTTTTGGAATTTGTAAATTATATGGGTCTGCAAATTGCATGTGAGTTTAACTTACTTGGTGGTGTACCTTGCATTAATTTATATTCACTGGGCATGCAAAGTGAGTGTCCCAAAGAGATTCTGTGGTGTGTCAGGTTAGTCAGAATGGGTACGATGCCCACTGAAAACTTCTGCTTCTGGCAGGGCTGAATTTGGAGCTCTTTGGAGGTACGTGTGGCACACATGATACACACAGAGAGACTCAGAAATCAAGGCTTCTGCTTATGGCTCCACCACTGTCTTCCTCTGTGACGTTGGGTTAATTACAATCCCTCATGCAACCTCACACGGCTACTTACCCTCCTGTGGTATAGAACCACTGCGGCTTCAGAATGTAAAATCTAATAATTCTTTCCTATAATGCATGAACACCAATCCATCAGAGGGAGTAAGTGGGCCAGTACAGTCAGCCTGCCTGCGGATAACCCTCCAGGTTGTTCCATGTTCCAGAGCTTAGTAAGTCTTGCCAGCATAACCCTTGGCAAGAGACCATGTGAAACAACTGCAGCTGGAAGGAACTCTATTGTTTCTTTCCTCACCCTGCTTCTCCTCTCATGTTTGGGGGATAAAACACAAGGCAGGCTGCAGAAAGGCAGATGGGAAATTGCTGGCTTGGATCTGGGCTTCAACACAGACATGATGTGAGCTATGTTTGCAAGGCAACTAGGTCAGCATTGCTGCTAGTAGAGATTAAGAGTTTGAACACATTGTCCCAGCAAGATGAAATTTAAAGAAGCAGAATTCAATTTTTTAAAGCCGTAGATAAACAGAGATCTTAACGTTAATTCCCTTCTGCTCCCACCAAAGTCGTTTTCATTATTGAACAAAGTTTAGGACATTGCCAGGACTTGATTCTCTTTGCCATCAGCATCTTCAGTAACTATCACCCCTTTATGCTAGGTATTCCAGGCACTCTAAGACAATTGGGTTTTACCACATGGTTCTGGGGTTAAATTTTAGCAAATTTTTAATTTAAATTTTACCTAATTTCAGGTAACTATTAATAGTTAATGAAAATTAATACGCTCTTATATTTCTCCATTCATCTAAGGATTTCAAAATGCCTCACAAACAAGACTTAATTAAGCCTCACTCTATCGCTGTGAGCAACCATTTTGCATACCCAGAGAGACTGTCCTCTAACTAGCTCAGAGGTCAGCGGCAACAGAGATGCAAGGGCAGAAATGGTGTCTCTCAGCCTCTTGCTCTAATCACTAATCCTCCACGGTGAAAACCTTTGAAAACAAGCCAGTGACTGGCTCTGCAAAGCACCAATGAAAACAATGCAGAGCTTCTTCCTCCACTTGCAGGCAGCTTGTGGTAACATGACTTACAGTAGCAGAGTATGGCAAGACTTATTTACCATAGGCAATGCTGCAACTGGGGTAGAGATGCTCATAGACCAACAAAGCATCTGAATGTCTTGAATGGGGGTGACCATAGAACTACATCTATATTCACCAAGACACAAGTGAACATGAGGTCCCTGAAGTCTCAAATCCATGGGAGGAATCTCTGTGCTATTCTTCCAGGCTGCTCTTGTCATCCAGCCTAGAGATTTCTGAGTTGGCAGATATGGAACACAGAAAACTGCAAAACATGTTCCACCAAGTTCCAAAGGGATAGCTGTGTCAGTCTAGTTCAGTAAAAAAAACAAGGAGTCCTGTGGCAAAATAAATTTGTTAGTCTTTAAGTGCTACAGGACTCCTTGTTTATGTTCCAACGAAATGCTTCTCATCAGGGAGAGTTCTGCTGAGCCATCTGCCTCAGGAACTTCCTTTTCAGCAATCATACTGTGGTGCAGAAATATGTGGCTAGAAATCTGAGATCCTTTTTTTCAAACTCTGGTTGGATGCTATATGACCTTTGGTGGGCCCAGCCTGTCTTCTATTTCTGAAATCTTCTTTGACTTCAATTCAGACTATGTAATCAGCACTTAGCATCTATCACCATAGTATCTATACAGAAAACTAAATTAGATAGTATTTCTCTATTTCCAAGGAAACAGGCTTGTTTATGTTTGTTGCAAATTCAGATCAACATTCAAATACCTCGAATGGTCCTTTATTTCCTGTGACTTTCCACCATTGTCAGGCCTGTGCTAAATTGATGGCATGTAGTGAGTGGTAATGGTGCAGCAAAAAGTGGTTTCCAAATAAAAAGAAAAAGGTTGAAATCACATTGGAGTTTTCAGTGAGTGTTCTTGCATCATCCAAATGCTAGCTTATTTTGCCATTGATGGAATGTCCCTCTAATAACAAAAAAAAGGTAGCGGTATCTGGAAACCTTTAGGCTATGTCCACACACAAAGTTTTATTTTGAAATAAGTCATTTCGAAATTACTTATTTCGAAATAAAACCCTTAAATCAAAATGACTTATTTTGAATTAAAAAAAAATTAATTCAAAATAAGTAAAGCCTCTCCAATCGAAATAGCATGCCCTGTGTATGGACATGCTATTTCAATTGCTGGAGAGGGGCTCCCTGGGAGGTGTGGCAACATGGCCCCTGGCGGGCCATGTTGCCACCCAATCTCCTGCCTGGCTCTCCCCTGGAGAGCCAGGCAGGGGAAAACAGCCCCCAGGGGAGGGAGCTGGGTCCCTGCTCCTGCTGGGGGCAGCGGAGCAGGGGCCCTGGGGCACCCCAGCACCTGCGGGGAGCCAGGTCCCACCAACTCCCCAGCGCCTGGGGGCTGAGCAGCTACAGCAGTAGGGAGCCCCGCGGTTCATCCCACGCCCAGCTCTGGGGGGCTGCAGCCCTGGCGGGATGATTGCAGCTGCGGCAGCCACCCCACCAAGAGCTGCAGCCCCCAGAGCTGGTGGCAGGGTGAGCCACCGCTGCTCCGGCCACCCCGCCCCTGCATCCCTCCTCAGTACCCAGGCCAGGGTGCTGAGGAGGGGTGGCCCTTCCTCCCAGGGTGTTATGCACCCTGGGAGGAAGGTCCAACACATTATTTCAAAATGCTGGTTATTTCAAAATAACTTGTCCGAACGACGTTATTTGGAAACAACCGTTTTGAAATAACAGCCGTTTCAAAACCTAACAAGGTTTAAGGTGTTCCGAAAGGATGCCTCTTATTTCAAAACAACGGAGCCTGTTGTTTTGAAATAAGAAAACATCACGTGGACATACTCTTTTATATTTTGAAACAACAAGTGTTATTTCGAAATAAAAAAGATGTGTGGACATACCCTTAGGGTTGCCATGGAACCAACTAAAAGTGCTGGAATGGTTGGAAAGTGATGCCAAAACATATGAAACTATTTGTGAAGAGGGAAAGATAGTGCAGACCATGATCCTGTATTTTAAAATTGGTCTCCATCCTGCCATTCATTACTCCCTTCAGCGCCTACCTTCTGCAGAAATTTAAAAAAAAGAAATCTTGCGTTTATATAGCATCTTCCATTCAAATGGATCTCAAGAGACATTACTAAATCTTGGAAATAACTTTATTTTTAAGTTCCATGCAGCAAAACTTGGAGTAGTGCGTCTAAGTCCATAGTCATACCTATTGTTTTATTTGTACTCTGTGCCTTGGTCCAGTGTTGCTATGCAGCTGTTGTCCTGATAGGAGAGATGCAGAAGAAAAGGCAAAGGTGCGTTAAGGATATCACCACGTACTATGCTAGTTAAGTAAGAGGGAAATGTAATGAGGAAGCACATGCAGTGGTATTAATTTCCTTTCTTCTGCTGCTCACACCATGTTTGGAGAGTGTTCTGGAGACATTTGATTAACTAGGGAAGAGCTTGTATGTCGCACTCAGAACGTTCCAAAAGCTTCTGGAGGGACAGATGTGTTAGTCTGTGTACAGCAAAAACAACGAGAGCTCTGTGGCACCTTATAGATTAACAGATTTCTTTGGCATAAGCTTTTGTGGGCTCCATCCCATCTGGAAAAGTGGGTTGCAGCCCACAAAAGCTTATGCCCGAGGAAATCTGTTAGTCTATCAGGTGCCACAGGACTCTTGTTTTTGCAAAAGCTTCTGCAGCACTTGAGAGCAGGGATCTGCAGGTGACACCGTCAGTTATGTGGCAGCTCCGAGTGACAGCTGGAGATGAGATCTAGGAGTGATATTTGGGTGTGACAGTGTGAAATTGTAGTCCCTATTTAACCCTAAATTGGTGTTGTCGTATCTGCACATCAATTCCAACTCTGCACTTTCTCTTTGAAGTTTAGGCAAATGGAGTATAAGTCAAAGCTTCAAAGAGAAACTACAGAATTTGGAATTCTACGCACATTGGACACCAACAATTTAGGGTTAATTAGGGACCACGACTTCCTTTCTCATTACAACAGGTAATCTTGCTTTCCTTTTTCCCTCACCTCCTTCCAATGTGTTGTTCTCCACTGTTTGAATCTGAACAACTTCATTGATTTGTTGTAAGTTTGACCTGATTTTATGACTTACACTCCCCTGCATTTATTTTCCTTCCGTTCATCTGTAGTGCTTCACCTTCAAGTGACTAACAAAGCTGGATTTTCTCCCATGAAAGTTCATGTGATAAATAAATTTGTTAGTCTTTAAGTGCCACGAGATACCTTGTCTGTTATTCTGGAAACAGCTAGTGATGTCCTAGCTGTTTCAATCACATGCCTGTTCCTTCTGTAGGACTGGTCTTCGTGGGTGGTTTGTGACATGTAACTTTAGGGCACATGGCATCTTCTGTTTGAAGTCTGACATTCTCTTCCACTCGCAGTGGGGTGCCTGGCATTCTTTTTACAGCATTTCTTTCGCTACAGTCTCCCGGCAGATAAAGCATGGTTAACTACTTTAAGGTTAACGGTCTTCAGCTTACGAAGTTTGCTGGCACCAAGGTTTTCATTTTCTGCCCAAAAAAGAAAGCACTGTGAGAAGCACTGTGATGTACCAACAATGCGACACATGGATCTCAGGCATCAATTTTTTTTTCTGTTAGGTTCTTTGTTATTTGTACTATTTTCTGCTAACCCATTTGACTGTGCATAAGGACTTGGCATCTTGTGCTTCAGCTGATATCACAGACAGCTGCTAAAACAAACTGTAAGTGAGGCTGCCAAGCCTCACAATATTTGATGTTCTGCTTAAAGCCCCAACTCCCAGGAACAAGAGATTCTGTGAAAATCTCAGGTTGTTGTTGGTTTTTTCCTTTTAAGTATGTTTTCAGTCTTTTTGGTTGTGGCAAAATGCTTGAAAATTGACCTTGCATGCACCCTGAAAACTCAGAATGCAAATAAAAGAACCAAACATGCATAGTCTATTTAATGACTGTTGCACCAGCCAGAGTGAGCAGGGTTGATAGTGTTGCATCATGCATTTTGTAGTTAAGTTCCCAAAGCTGGCTCAGTCTTGTAAATCCATAAATCTCTGAGGTGGCCTTGAGGGCAGTGCCAGGTAGGGTCAGGATATACACCCCTTTGTATGTCAACAGAGTGTCTAAGAACACACCCTGGTCCTGCCCCTGACGTTCCTGGCCCACCTCTAGAAGACGGTTCTGGAGTTCTTCTGGCCAGGACTGCACTGGGTCTCTGCAGGGATCCTGAGCCTTCCACTGGAGGAGGGAGTGTCCTGTCCACAGCCAGGTCCACACTTTCTGCCTCCAGGCCCTGCAGAGACTCCTTTGTGGTGCAGGTAGTCCAGCGTGGAGCTGCTTGGCACGCACTCCGCCGCTACCGAGGGCTCCAATATGACCAGCAGCTCTTTTACATCCATCTGAGAGGTGGTCTGCGAGACCTCTCTGAGCTGCTGGTCTTCTAGTAGGACCTCCTCTGGACCTGAAGGCTCATCTTGGCCTCCAGGGCCCTTGTGCCCACCGAGGGAGAGGACCTCCTTGCAGAGACCCTGCTACACAACCCTCATCTTAGTGTGCAGGTGGCGGAGGCCCCCTCTGTGGGGCGTAGACTGGTCTTGGCAGGCGTCACCAGGGTCAGAGACCTCCTGGACTATGCCCAGAGGGTCTGGGTGGATCCCCTAGCACTGGCCCAACACATGGGTCTCTCCACCCTCCGAACCCCCCGGCGCCTACTCTAGGAGGTGAAGGCAGCCCTGCCCTTTGTTGTTCGGGCCTATCTCGAGCAGGTCCTGGGACAGGGTACTCCCCACCCTCCTCTCAGTCCTGACCCTCCGGAGCTCTTGATTGGGCCCCAGCCCCGCAAGCCCCCCCCGGCCACCCCAACCCCACGCCCCAAGCCGGCTGCTAGACCTGCAGCCAGTCCCCTTCTGAACCACGCCTCGCAAGTACCTGTACACGCTCGTGCTCCATGCCATCCACTTCCTTGCCCCCGTGTCCCGCCCCGACATCAAATGGCAGGACCTCATCCCACCTGTGAAGGGCGAGGAGCCCTGGTGGGCCAGCCTGTACTCCACCCTCACCCCACGGCCCACCCGGGACATCAGTTGGTGGCTCCTGCACAGATCCGTGAGCACGGGCAAGTATTTGGCGTGGCTCACCCCATACCCAGACACCTGCACCTTGTGTGGTGAGAAGGAGGCCCTGGCACATGCGTACCCGGCGTGTGCCAGGTTGCAGCCCCTTTTCCGGCTCCTCCAGAACCTCTTATTGAGGTTCTGGCTGCACTTCTCCCTGCACATATTTTTGTATTCACTCCCCATCCGTGGCCCCACAAAGTCACGGGACCTCCTTGCTAACCTCCTCCTGGCCTACGCCAAACTAGCCATCTATAAGACCAGAGGGAGGAGGTTGGCTGAGGGAGAGGCCTGCGACTGTGGGGCCTATTTCCGGTCCCTTGTCCGCTCACGCCTCCGGGCAGAGTTCCTCTGGGCGGCATCTACTGGCTCGCTCCATACCTTCTGGGAGCAGTGGGCGCTGTCCGGGATTCTCTGCTTGGTGTCCCCCTCCAAATCCCTCGTTTTAAACCTCTGACCCTCACACCTGTCCATTTTTCATTACTTGTCCCCCGAACTCAGCTGTCCTGAGGCCTAGGACCGCCTCTCCTTAAGCTTGGGGAGGGGTTTTTGGGGTGGGTGGGTGCACCCCGTATCCAAATAGTCATACCCTCCTGTAGCCTTCTGACCAGACTGTATCACACTTGTGACTGGCACACTCATTATGATATCCTTTGTCTTTGCATGGGGGCAGTATGATGCAGTGTTTCTATTCTGCTGGCACTTTGATGCCTGCACTTTAAGAGTAGTTGACACATGCGGATGCTCACTGGTCCCACAGCACCTTTGGGCAGCTGAGGTGGAATACCATCAAGTTCAGCAGCACAACTGTTAAATTATGTTTGGGTGGTCTTTTGAACTTTCTTGAGTGGCAAAGGATCAGTGTTCATTCCTGGATCTGCAGCTGTCCAGTTTACCAGCTCACATAGCTCTAGACAGTTGTCAGCAGATCTGTTGTTCAGCCTTTCATAATGGGTTTTCCAGGTCCTTGTCCTTGTCCAGGTCCTTGTCCATCTGGTTGCAGAATGAGGATGTTAGATGCAGATTGTAATTTCTTAGGCCATCCTCTCCTTTGTCAGCCAGGGAGCTGACATAGATCTCACTAGTCTCATTTTGCCATGGCCTGGAAAATGCCTTTCGGCTGTTTATGTTATTGGACATCTCCCCAAAGGAGCCCTCTGTTTATATTTATTATTTTACAAATATCCCAATCTTAAGACAACCGTATACTTTTTAGGTGTTCTGACTGCTCAGATTCAAACGTATTTTAGTCTGTTAATAAGAAATAAGCCTTGCCATTTAATTTGAATAGATCTATCCCAGCCTTGGGTGATCAGGTGTCTCATGTGTTTTCAATGGTGATTCTGTACAATATATTTATTGTAGATTCTACATTTCAATAGCAGCATTCACGTCTGGCCAGAATAGAACATTTTGGACTCTGTGCTTAATTCAGAACTCAGATGGGCACTGTGAATTATTTTGAGCAATCCTGTCCTTGTACTAGGTGATATTATGACAAAGTCTTTTGTACAGAATCCCAGCAGTTTATAATCATAGTCATAGTATGTTTTTATGCTGAATGTACTTGAGCTTTTTTTGTTGGCCACCCATCAAGCTGTTGATATTGCATCCTTTGTGTTTCTTCTCAGAATTTGTCAAATTTTGTTTTAGAAATTGGCAGTACTTGAGTCAGATTTACTTCAAACTCTTATTCCTGCAGTGCTGACTTTCACTATTTATAGAAACTTCTGAAAGCATGTCTCCTGCAAGAAGCTCCCTCTCTGTTCTCTGTTTCTCATTTAACAAGTGCTCGTGCACTTCCGCTACCAGTTTGTGAAATTAGGGGGTGCTTTGGACGATGGTTTCTGTAACAAATTCAAACTAGAAATAAGGCATACATTTTTAACAGTGAAGGTAACTTAACCACAGGTCATGGTGCGCAGCAGATCTGCACAGGCTTCCCTTCCTTCTGGCTCTTCTAAGGCCACAAATCACACACAGTCCTTTGGTAAAAAAAGCAAGGAGTCTTGTGCCACTTAAAAGACTAACAGATTTATTTATCACATGAGCTTTCATGGGAGAATATCCCACTTCGTCAGACGCTTTGAAGAGGGAGAACTTACAGAATTGGATGAAAATAAATGCAGGGGAGTGTAAGACATGGGATCAGGTCACACTGCAACAGCAAATCAGAGCATTCGTACAGATTCAGACTTTAGGAAACAACATACAGAGGGAGGGTGAAGTCAAATTACCTGTTATAATGTGAAAAGAATCCATAGTCACAATTCAGCCCTGCTTTCACACAATCTAATTTGCATATTATTTCAGTTTTGGCTGTTTCTCTTTGAAGTCTTGATGTCCCATTGATTTTCTTGATGACCATCGTTAACAAGTCATCAATGGAGTGATTAGGAAGATGAAAGTGTTAAGCAACTTTTTTTTTTATGTTGTGATTTCTGATGTCAGTTTTGTGCCCATTTAGTCTTCTGCGTAGGGACTGCCCTGTTTGTCCAATGTATAAGGCATGGGGGCATTTCCAGCACATGATGGCATAAATCACATTAGTGGATGAGCAGGTGAAGGACACTTTGATGGAGTTGCTGGCTTGATTAGGTTCTATGATGGTGTCTTTTGTGCAGGCATGTGGACAGATTTGGCAGCATGGTTTGTTGAAGGGATATGTGCCTGCTTTAATGTTTCCATTGTTAGGTCTGTAGTTGCTGGTGAGTATCTGTTTAAGGTTTGGGGGTTGTCTGTAGGTCAGGAGAGGTCTGTCTCCTAAGGCTAGAGAGAGTGAGGGGTCATCTTTTAAAATAGGCTGGAGGTCCTTAATGATCTGTTGTAGAGGTCTGACTTGAGGGTTATATGTGGTGACCAGTGGCGTTCTATTATTTTCCTTTTTGGGCCTTTGCTGCAGTAGCTGACTGCAGGGTTTCCGTCTGGCTCTGTCAATCTGTTTCTTTACTTCTCCAGGTGGGTACCATAGTTTTAAGAAAGCTTGATAGGGATCCTGAAGATGTCTGTCTCTGTCTGAGGGATCAGAGCAAATGCGGTTCTATCTTAGGGCTTGGCTGTAGACAATGGATCGTGTGGTGTGTTTAGAATGAAAGCTCAAGGGATGTAGATAACTATACCAATCAGTAGGTTTTCGGTATAGAGTGGTGTTGATGTGTCCATCCCTAATTTGTACTGTAGTGTCCAGGAAGTGGATCTCCTGTGTGGAGTTTTCCAGGCTCAATTTGATTGTGGGCTGGAAATTGCTGAAATCTCTGTGGAAATCTTCAAGAGCATCCCCACCATGGGTCCAGATGATGAACATGTCATTAATATAGTGTAAGTAGAGGAGAGGTGTTTGGGGATGAGACTTGAGGAAACGTTGTTCTGTTGCCCATCAAACTATTGGCATATTGTGGGGCCATGCAGGTACCCACAGCAGTGCCACTGACCTGGAGGTATAAACTGTCCTCAAATTTGAAATGGTTGTGGGTGAGCATAAAGCCACAAATTTCAGTCACAAGCTGTGCTGTGGCATCATCTGGGATGGTTCTTCTAATAGCTTGTAATCCATCCTTGTGTGGGATGTTGGTGTAAAGAGCTTCTACATCCATAGTGGTCAGGATGGTGTTTTCAGGAAGCTCACTGTTGGATTGGATCTTCCTCAGGAAATCCATGGTATCTTGAAGATAGCTAGGGATGTTGATAGTTCTTTGGTGTGTGCTTCACCCAAGCTTTTTGTTAACAGCATTCCCCCGCCACCAACTACATACAACTCCCATTCCGGCTAAGGCCTCACAGCCTCAGCTCCTGCTCAAGGCAGCTTGCCTTCTACAGCTACTTTCTCACACCAGCAGAGCACCTACCCTTACAGCTTCCCCTCGTACTACCATACGCCTTGAAGCCTTTAGAGGGCTTGGGTACAAGTGCCTCTCACTAGCTCCACTCTGGCCAGCTCCCCTCAGCTCAGCTGGCACCACTCATCTCTTAATTGGGGTTGCAGTGGTAAGGGCCAGCTTAACCCTTGTTCCATCACCAGCACCCTGTCACATGGTGGAGTCTCCACTGCTGACCGTTTTTAAATCAAGGTTGAACTTTTTTTTTCTCTACAAAACATGGTTTAGGAACTATCTCGGGGAAGAAAGTTCTACTCAGATGATCAAAAGGGGTCTCTTCTGATCTCAGAATCTGTGACTCTATGAAGACAGGCTTCAAGCTATTTACAGACTACTGCCTCTCATCTTATTAATGGAGCTGTTGGCAGTCAGAAATAATCACCAACAGGGCTCTCTTTATCCAAGCACAGTTCTGCTGTGTCCACCACCACACTGGAAGCCATGTCGCCAGGCAGTCATTTTGTAGAGGGACAGCTCCCTTACCCTGTAGATGCTTCCACTGACTGAGGCTTATGTTTGGAGTTAATCTCCAAGTAGCTCAGTTCTGCAACCTTCTCGCTACCTTTAACTCTTATAAGCTTTTCTGCGGCTCATCACCCAGGACCAGCCGCGTGTCACAGGGGCAGGGTCCTCAACGCCCTTTATTCGCAGACACCCAGCTGACTTCTCTCGGCAGTTCCCTTCCTGATGGAGGGATTCAGGGGCCTTAATTTCCCTCCATGTCAGTCCCCCACAGCTGCTATATGACACAGGTGTGCATGTGACACACTTGGGGGTGTATGCACCTGACACACTTGCACGTGGGGGTGTGCACATGTTGATTCCTCCCCACAGCCCAATGCCAGGCACTAGTTCACAGACTCACTCCTCACATGCCGGGGCCACACGTGAGGCATTGCCCCTGCCCCAGAGCAGGGCTCCTTTAGAGGCCCAGCCTGCCCCACCCACAGCAGGCTCTGCACCAGCAGCGGGGCTGAACGCCACGGGTCTCAAACTCAAATCACCATGAGGGCGCATGAGGACTAGGATGTTAGCCTGAGGGCCGCACCACTGAAACCTTCTCATACACTGATATTGTAAATATTGGTAACAATAGTGCCATTGCAGGCTGCAGCAAACAGCTGTAGGGGCTGCGTGGGGCCCATGGGCCTTGTGTTTGAGCAAAAAAACAAGGAGTCGTGTGGCACTTAAAGACTAACAGATTTATTTTTCGCATGAGCTTTCATGGGAGAAAATTGTGTCACACGACTCCTTGTTTTTTTGCTGGACTAGACTCACACGGCTATCCCTTGTGTTTGAGACCCCTGCCCTAGGGTGCTCTTAAGCGACAGAGGACACGCCGAGACAGCAAGGGGCTGTCGAGGTCAGTGTTTCCCACCCAGGGCGCCATAGCAGATGGGCAGGCTGTCAGGTCTGAGCAGGTGGGCCCAACATTTGTTTGAAAAACTACTCAAAAGAGCTGTAGATTGGCTCATGGATCTTCATGAGTTCATTTGGAAACTATATGGTGGTGCGCCTCAAATTAAAGGCGGCAAAGTGTGCTACAGCACAGAAATTGTCCTTACACCCACTCCTCTAGACCTACAAAAAAACCCAAGGAGTCCTGTGGCACTTTAAGACTAACAGATTTATTTTTCGCATGAGCTTTCGTGGGAGAAAAATCCCGCTTCCTCAGATGCTTCGAAGATCAAGTTCACCCATCTTCCAAGCATCTGACGACATGGGATTTTGTCCCACGAAAGCTCATGTGAAAAATAA
>ML682080.1:330087-366389 GCA_007922195.1 Podocnemis expansa | reverse complement strand
CAGTCGCCTCGCGGCCTGTGCTGGGCGGTTAACGGGCGGCGCGCGCAGCCGGAGCCGGGAGCCGATGCGGCCGGGGGCAGCGGCCGGAGCAGGGCGCCTGTGAGCCGCGCACCCGCCGCCGCCGCCGCCGCCCAGGCAGCGCCCGGCCCCGCCAGGGCCGCCATTTTGTGCCGCCCCCTCCCCCACCCCGCCGGCCGGCCCCGGCCCCGGCTCCCCGCGGACAGGCCCGGGCGGGCCCCGAGCGAGAGCGGCCGGGCAGGGACGGGGCGGCCCGCAGCGCGCTCCCCATGGCGAAGAAAACCTACGACCTGCTCTTCAAGCTGCTGCTCATCGGCGACTCCGGCGTCGGCAAGACCTGCGTCCTCTTCCGCTTCTCCGACGATGCCTTCAACACCACCTTCATCTCCACCATCGGTGAGCCGGCCGCCGCTTCCACCCTCGCTGCGTCAGGGGCTCCTCTTCCGCCGGCCCCGCGGCGCCCCTGAGCAGCCGGGCCTCGCCCTCCCCGCCTGCCCCTTCATTTCCACTGCCCGAGAGCGACCCGCCGGCGTGGGGCTGGCCGCCTCCCGCGGGCCCCCCACCCTTTCACCTGCACCCCGGGGGGGTGACTGGCCCCCTGCAGGCGGCTTCCTTCTCACCCTCGTCGTGACCCGCCCCCGCCCCTCCGGGGGGGGGCTCCCTGCCCCCCCCCCCCCCCCCCCGTCTTCGCCATCTGAGAGCGGCCCGCTGAGCTGGGTGATCCTCAACAGGATTGCCGCTGGGGGAGCTGCATCTTGACCTTCTTTTCCGCTGTTTGTATGTGATTGGGGCTTGCCCGCTGCACCTCATGCCCACACGGGGGATTTGAGCCCTGCCACGTTTGTCAAAGAAAAACAGCGTGTTCTGCCGCAACACGTTGGTCCCCATCTTCTCTAGAAGGCTAGTGAGTGAACGGCGCACTGGGCAGACCACCCTCCCCTGTTCATTTCCAGCATTAGCAATAACTAGGGGAGCCTCCTGGCCTCAAGGCAGCCTGCCCCATTGACCCTGTCGTGTCTTCCCTCCGCCCCAGTCGTGCCCATCTTTGGGCTGTTAACAACTCGGTGCACCCTTTTCTGCTGTTCCTCTTAATGCAGGGGTCTCAAGCTCACATCACCCCGAGGGCCACGTGAGGGCTAGTGTGTTAGTCCAAGGGCCGCACCACTGAAACCTTTTCATACAACGGTATTGCAAATATCAGTAACAGTAGTGTCATTGGGGGCTGCTGGAAATAGCTGTAGGGGCCACATGTTTGAGACCCCTATCTTAATGTGAGATCATTAATCTTCTCCACTGGGGTGTGATTCCAGAGGGTTTTTCACCCCTACCCGAGGAGGTGACCTAAGACTTCTTCACGTGAACCCCAATACCAACTTCATCTGCAGTATCTGTGAATGCCCCTAGGGATCCCCCCCCCAATCCCTTTGGGAATTTGATGCTGTGTCTCGCCCTTAACATTTCTTTAAGTGCTTGGGATGACCAGGACTCGACCATTGGTGAACTTTGGGGGAACCCACTACCTCCTGTGATGTCGCTCTCACTTTGTCATTAGTTGGAGAGCGCCCTGGAAGTCAGCGTGGACTGTTACTCCGGTGTGGACTCTGCATCGTTGTGCAGTGCAGAATCCATCTTCCTTGTAGAATTCTGCTTTTTTCCTGAGAATTTTTGATTCCCATCAAAAAAAATGTTCCTTTTGATGGAAATCATGGATTCTAACATAAAGCATCGTATGGCTCCACTTGTTGGCCCCGGGTGTGGCGGGCATTATTTCCTGAATCTCTTGTTGTATGTCTTGTTAAAGTCAAACTTCCTGATGGGTTTTTTTTGAAACAAGTTATCAAAATAATTGAAATTAGTGTAATTTTTATTGTTTTGATGAATAACATGCAGCATTTTGCAGAATTTTTAATTTTTAGTGTGGGCTTTATAGTCCTGTACCTGAGAATGCAGGCACACCCATGAAATGGCTTTCTTTTCCATTGTTAAGGAGAAAGGATGTGTCGCATAACATCTTCTCTCCTTTCTCTCTCTGCTCTTGACCAGCTATTTGTCCTCAGGACCTTCTCCCATTAAGCAAGTTCTTTCTGTATTGAGTTTTTTTGTTCTGATCATCGGTCCATGTGTACTGTTTTGGGCTGAATGGCAGTGGTGGATACAGGGGCATATCTATGTAGCAGAATTAAATTGATTCAGTAGCTCATACAAATGAGGCTGGTGCTTGGATTGGATCAAGCTCTGTAGGATTTACTGTGCAGACTTGAATGTCTGGCAGTGGAGCTGCTCATCTAGAGCAGGTATCAATCACACAAATATCCATCGTGGTATATACGTGTGCTTTGTTGTCTTGTTGGCCAGTCTGCTCCATCTTATCAATTAGCACTCTAATGTGGCCTTAAAAGCCCTAAAAGAAATGGTGCTCTCTTAATCGTTGCGGGTTTATGTAATTGAGGAAGGTATCTTTTGATATTTAAAACAACTAGATAGCTAGGGACAGTTGACTAACAACCATGTGCATCTCACCTCAATTGTCTTGGACTAGAACATTTAACTGCTTCATTTTTGTAGCCCATGTTCCCACTCTAACCTTAGTAATGCCTCATCCAAGGAAGGAATTGTTCAAGGCTGAGCTTCATTTTATTGCAAGGGCTGTATTGTAATTACTTAACCTGTATTTGTCTGAGTTGACATTAGAATGAGCATTGATAGCTTTCCGTGGTGGTGGGAAGTGGTTTACTTTACTCTCCTTTTCAAATTAAACCCCTTTGGTGTTCAACTTAAGTTACTGATGGTATGTAGTACTGATACTGCCCTAGCCATGCTACGGTGAATATGCATTATTAACGCTGTTTGAAGCCTTGTAACTAGCTTGCGAGTTGGCAAAAGTTTATTCTTAGAAGCAAATTTTCTGAGCAGTTTTGCTCTACTAGAGATCAATGGTGTTGGGTTCTTTTGTTTCTCAGTCTGCTCCTCAGCAGTGCTCTGAATCTAGAGTTCATGGATGGGATTTTTAAAAGTCTGCCTAGACTGACTTAAGCACACTTGGAAAATCCTCTCTATAGATTCTAAGACACAGGGATGGTGTAGATCAGGCGTGGCCAGACTGTGGCTCGGGAGCCACATGTGGGTCTTGAATGAGAAAGTGTGGCTCATGGAAGAAAGTCAGCAAATCAATTTAGTAGGTAGAAGCATGTGGCTATATGCCTCAGTGCAGCTCTTGAAGGTTTTAATAATGAACGTGTGTGGCTCTTGAGTTCCAGAAGTTTGGCCGCCGCTGGTGTAGGTTGAGGACTACAGATGCCATTGGAAGTTAATGGGAGCAGTGCATCCACACCTTTATTTCTGAAAATCCTTCTTTATATATCTATGTTCCTGGAATGGACAAAACAGGGATTCTTGGAGCAAATTCCTGCTAAAATGAATTGGTATGTGGTCTCAGGGCTAGTGTGAAGTAAGAATTCAGGTTTTATGTGACATTCAGAACTTCCTTTATCATGAGTCAGATTCTCAAACTGACCTAAAGAGTAGTTGCTAATAGCTTGTGAAAAAAGATCTTGTCACACAGTGCTTGCTTCTGACTGCTGAATTGTGTAGAGATGGCTGAACACGTCATTTTCCATGCAAGAAACCTACTTGCATGGCTGTTACAAAATCATGGAAGGAATATGTGCAGTCTGAATGAGTGCAAATAGAGTAGGAGTGGACCATGGAACTCCCTCTTCAGATCTAGGCCACCCAAATGAGGGAAGAACCTGAAGGCATGTTAAAGCATTGCTCCTCTTGCACTTGATCAGGTGTTACTCGCAAGGTTGCATTGTTTTAACATGTAAAATGGCTGAGTAATCTGTTTGAAAATGGATTATCACTTTCAGTTGTTGCTCTTAGGGCTTTGTTGCTCCTCGTCCTTCCTTGCACTAAACATTCTGGAAGTCTTCTCCATTGCTTGTAATATTAGTGCAGCTCCACTGGGGTTATGCTAGTGCAGAGCCCACAAGTGTTTGACGTAAC
Organism: Podocnemis expansa; assembly: GCA_007922195.1. NCBI lineage: Eukaryota > Metazoa > Chordata > Testudines > Podocnemididae > Podocnemis > Podocnemis expansa. The sequence continues at coordinate 362,366 of ML682080.1, read as the reverse complement.
TCTGTGGCATGGTGGTGATCCTTTTGGCCCCTGAGAGTTTCTGCTGGTAACATGAGATGTGCTGTATCAGTTCTGCGGCAGCGGTGGCACGCTGTGGACAAAGCTCAGTGGCAGAGGCAGCCTTTGAGGTGCTGCAATAAGGAAGTAAAAGTGGGTTCCTAGTTTGTTTCCATTTGGTAAGGTGGACTGTAGCTTATTTACCAACTTTTCTTTACAGATAAGGCTCATATAGTTGCAGTGGATGAATCATGGTTGCTGCTAGCTAATTGACTATCATTTGATATACTTCGAATGCTTTCTAGTCTGTTGGTAAAAGCAATAATCTAGTTCGTTCTCCAGACAGGAGCTGAACTTTTGTATATATGTGAGTGACTTCATTACCATGGCTAGAGGTGCTATAAATAAGCCAGATGGCTCTCCTGCAGAATCGCTAAGTCATCATAACCTCCCGGAATAGAGCAGAGAATTTGTCTTCAAAAGCTTTGACAATTACTTACAGTAGGCTGTGGATATCTGATGGAAGGGGTACAAATCTGTCAGAAAGCACTTTAAACAGTTCTGTACTAATTCTTTAGTGCAAAGATCCTTACTTTTGCTTTTATCTGTCTTCTAATGCTTTTGGGTTTGGCTTCATTATTTCCCCAAATTCCCTGCTTACCGTTGCTCGTATCGGGTTGGTAGTCTTAGTAATGCCCGGATTGGTGTTTGTTAGCTGATGATGATTGATGGTATAGTAAGACACTATGTAGTGTAGACAGGGCAGTCTTGGGGATTCCAGGGCCTGGAGCAAAAGTCAAAGATTGGGGGGGGGGGGGCTTGACTTTTGTACTCTGACCTCACTGGGGCCCCCAGGCACCTCTTGTGTGGCATCCCCTTTCAGATCCCTGCCACTTGCCCTGGTCCCTGCAGCCTTTCACAGGCCCCTCTTCCTCCCTGAAGACCCCCCCTGCTCCCTGCTACTCCCCCGCTTCTCCTGTGTGGCCTTCCCATCGCTTCTTCTGGCCACTCCCTGGCAACTGTAACCCCCCCCCCCATCTGCCACCCGCCTGCTGCCCTGCCCAGCTGCTCCCTGGGCCCTGGCTGGTGCATGTATGTGATGTGCACACAGGTGGATACTTAAAGTGGCAGTGGTGTGGGGCCCCTGTTCCCAGGAGGCCCTGGGTAGCTGCCTGTACTGTTCCCCTGCTAATGCCGCCTATGAGTGCAGACCTGTTCTGAACAAGGTTAGAGAAGATGCTTAAAATATAAACCGCCTTCTAGAGCCTTTTCTATTTTGGTGCTTCTGCTATTGCTGCTCCAGGTGATGCTGAACTAATGGCAGCAAGAGGGGTTATTTCCTCTAAAATAGTCCAGTTCAGACAACTTCATTAAGTCAGAGTGAAAGCTAAAGCAAACGAAGATATGGTCATGTGTTTGTGCTGGAATAAATGTGGGGCTGGCCTGCACTAGAGATCTTTGTCAACAAAAGTCAGGTTGGTTGCCAAGCAGTGGAGGCGTGGAGACTAAAATACTCCTTCCGTTGATGTAATTTCCTTGCTATACCAGCTTAATAAAACTACCTAAGTGGGAGGTATGGGGCTTATGTCTGCATAGTTAAAGTGATGCAGTGTTAATGTAGACCAGTGATCTCAAACTCAAATCACCGTAAGGGCCACATGAGGACTAGCACATTAGCTTGAGGGCCGCACCACTGAAACCTTTTCGTACAACGATATTGCAAACATCAGTAACAATAGCGTCATTGGGGGCTGCAGAAAATAGCTTTAGGGGCGGGTGTTTGAGACCCCTGATTTGGACATTGCTGTGGGGCTGCTGTTCTTGTCAGTTTCACTGCTCCACTTGTGAAACTGACGAGAAAGGCCCCCACTCCCCGCAGCAGGCTGGGGAGCCAGGGTGGTAAGAGGCCTCTGGGGCTCCTGGCCGGGGACTGAAATGCCAGGCTTTCAGCTCCTCACGCTGCCCCTCTGAGGTCGATGGAAGTAGTATTGGTGAGGACGCACTCCTCTGACCCAAGGAGGGCCTCGTGGACATCCACCGCTGGTGGTAAAAGTCCACTTGTGTTAGATCACATTTTTTTTCTAGTTTAGACAGGGCCTTAGAGAGGCAGTCAAGTTGAGTGTAAAACTGTTGCATAACAACCTTGGAATATTTGGCTTGCACTTTGTGGAAAAACTGCTTTGGATCAAGGAATAAAACATTGTTTTTATATTATGAGCATGGGCAAGTGCATCTGGTAGTTTGGGGGGCTGGGAATATGCTTTCTTGCTAATTTTGAAAGGATGTTGGTGTTTCAGAGAACTTAAAACAAAAATGCCTTTAGATGTCGAAATCGAACTGAAACAGTTACTCTGGTGCACGAGAACCTGTTAGTGGAACTAACCAGCAAACTGGATGTAACCAGGGTGGCGGGGAGTAAACTATACTACATCTGGGGGAACTCCCTAATTTTAATAATCTGCTGTTAATGCAAGGAAAGTATAATTGTCCCCTACTGAGTATCTCTTAAGGATATTTAATTTTACTCAGACTATCTTGGATATTAAAACACTTGTCATAAGGTGCTCTTCCTCTTTGCATTATTTGTAGCGAGGGAAATTTACCAAAAGCTCAATTTATCATAAGAAACAATACCTGCCACTTAAGTGAAGATAGAGATCAACGTATTAAAATACACTTTGAGAAGGAAATCTTAAGTGCTGATCATTCCAGAGCTACAGCCTTGTGCAATGCACACAGTTGCATTCCACAACACCATCTTTAATCTATACTCACAAAGCATCTACTTCATGAGTATGAAGTGCTTACCTTTTCCATAGAAGATACTGAGTTAAAACTAAACAAGTAACTTGCTGCAAGTTCTGTTCCAGAATTGTTGAGCATCTTCTTTGGCATCAAGCTAAACTTTAGTCACAATGTGTATCTAGACAATTTGAGTCCTGGGTATCAAAACCAAACTAATATAAAGAATTTTTTTCCACAGTTAGCTTTATGTCCATCTTTTGGTTCTTTTTATCACTCAGGATGAAAGAGCCCCAGGAAGAACTAGGGTGAGGGAAGAAACCAGTGGTGAATTCATTATAATTATAGTTGAGTAGTTTCCCAAAATTCATAGCACCCTCTACATGAAACAGTAGGTTGTAGCTGGGCTATGGATATTTAACTGCAGTAGGAACACAGGTGATGCCAGTTTGAGGCATATTGATCTTGTACCTGCCCTTACATACTGATTTGCTTGTTGAGCATGTTTCACACAAACAAATCCACAGGTGCTAACCATACTCAAGTAATACTGGGCTGCATGGAAAGTAGCATCTTAAGGTTTTGCCTACAGAGGAAACTTTCACAATATGTCTGTGCTAATTAATAAATAACTAGCTGTACCCCTTAACTCTGTGAGATGCTTGTGACAAAATAGCTCCACAGGGACATTAGTATGCTGTAATTCCCTGTGTAGACAAGCTCTTCAAAACCTGCCACTGTGAACTCGGCTGCTGTTGATCCTAGCCATACCCATTTCTCCAGTTGTGATGAATGGCTAGTGTCATTAACGCTATTTAGGTCAGAGGTATCAAATTCATCTATAGGAGAGGGGTATATTCTGTTTTGTTATGGTCCATGGACCAAGATACAAATTCAAGACTTGTGTAGTTTCTGCGAGGCACACTGGGAGTGCTCACAGATGTCGTAGGAGGCTTGCATGGAGATTGATGGGGGCTGGGGGGGTGGAGAACAGCCTTCATTTAGTAACCATGTCTTATTTTTTAGTGCCTTCCATTATGAGGATAATATGCTTCCCTGTAGACCTACTGCTGTTTCCTTCTTTACTGTCTTTTATTGCCCTTTGAGTATTGCACCCAGTCTTTCTATTAAAATTAAATAGACACACTGTCATTCAGCAGTTGTTGGGCTCTATCAGGTGGACACTACAGTCATTGTAATTGTGAACAGTGGAGTTCACAAGTTTTTGTCAGGCTCTCTGCAGACTCAGTCAGATATCATGTTATATTCTGTTTGTTTTGAAGGCTCGCTGATGTCATGAGGGCTTGGACTCTTCAAATAAACTCATATTCTGGAGATTCAAAATGTTGTCGTGAGTTGCAAGTCTAACACTTATGTGAAACCAATTCTAGGGTTGTTTTGTCCCCAAAGACTCAGTAATGAGCAGCTTGGAGTCAGCACATTGGGCTTTTTTTAGAGCACGTTAGTTAATTCATAAATACTAAGCTCTTATTTCAACTATTCAGCTTTCAACAAGTGGCAGGTTAAAGGAGAGTGTGGTAAACCCTACTAGAAACCGACTGCAAGCTTTTTTTTTTAATGCAGCATGGGGGAAGGTTTCTCCCAAAGGAAAAAGACACTGTTGAAAGAACATGTAAAATAGCAAAGTATCTGTTCATTGGGGGTAATGAACTAAATATAAAAAGCTCTTATTTGCCAGTGATCGGTTTACCCTTTAAATTAGTGTGCTCAGCGAGAATGCAGGTAATTTCATCCTCATCCTGCTTTTTCTGTACAGATCTCTCATTTGTTAGTCTCACTGAAGGCAGGTGGATGTAGGGTAGGAGGAAGGACTTCTGTCCCATTCTTCTATTTGTTACCATATTAACTTGTGTACAAGACGAGAGTTTTCTTCCTTGAAATCCCCTTTGAAAAAGGCATTCGGCTTATGCACGGGTATATGCGGCAGCTGGGAGTTCCGAAATCTCCCATCTTCCAGGTGGGAGCCCCAGTGTGTGGGGTGGGCACAGGGTAGTAGGCAGCAGGGTGAGGGGGTAGGGAGGGGATTGGGGCAGCACACAGAGCTGGCAGCAGGGTGGGAGCGTAGGGCAGGGGTCGGAGGAGTGCGGGAGGGTTAGGGAGCTATGTTGCCTCTAAGCAGTGCGCATGTGCGCACGCACGCAGATTGTGAAGCCCGCGCACACAACAAAAGAGAGTGCGCACAAAAAAATTCAACAGAGCTAATATTTTTATGGTACTTTAAGAAGGCGATTTGAAGTAGTGTGTTTCAAATAAGGTTTTGTAATTTGTAAAATCATTTCCAGCATCATACCAAAATAAAATTTAGACATTTGCATTATACACACTTACTTCGTTGCATGCACACATTTGACCACACTCACTGGAGTGTGCACTAATTCGGACACTGGTTCCAAAAATTTGCACAAAAGAATTTTTTTTGTGCACACAGCCTATGACAAATTAGAGGGAACACTGTTAGGGAGTGGGGCAGGTGAGCCCTGATTTTGAACCTCGGCTTATATGCGGGTCATGCGGGTTTTTGGGTTTCTGGGGTTAATAGCTGAGTGTCAGCTTGTAGATGGGTATATACAAGAGTGTTAGCTTCCCTACCTGGCTCCCATCTCTGATTATAGCTGGAAGAATTTATAAAAACTGCCAGAGTATCACATTAAAATGAAACGTGTCTTGAAAAGCTTAAAAGCCTGAAAAAGATAATTCTTTTTAAGCACTCCACAACAGATACTGTGTTAGCTGTTTTGGGAGCCCCTGTGAGATAGAAAATCAAGGAATGAAATGGTGCAGGGAGGTACAGGATTCTGGCGTGGCAAGAGCAAAGGTCTGTGGGTGCACCAACTTGTGAATGGGGAAGGGTAGAGTTCTTCCAGATATGAAGTGTCTAATGCAGGGGTGTCAAACTTTTGCTCCGCGGGCCCCAATCAGCCTGCCAAAGGTGCTGACCCCGCCTGTGGAGCTGCTGCCTGGGCCGTGCCTGGGAGCTAGCTGCAGGAGCAGCGAACAGCCGAGACCTGGTCTAAGCAAGTTCCACAGGGGTCTAGTTCAGCGAAACACATGAGGACTCCTGGGGCTCTTTAAAGACTAATGAATATTACGCAATAAGTAAATTTGTTAGGTTTTAAAAGTGGTGCAGGACTGCTTGCTTGTTTTGCTGGTCTAAGCAGTGTTTTATTCCCTTCCGCTTGGAGTTGTCTGACTTGCTTGAGAGAAGCTTGCTTCTCTGACCAGTGCTCATGCCTAAGCTCCAGCTGGATTTCAGAAAGGCATTTTATACAGTGCCATATGGAGGAATTATTAGTTCAACTGGAGAAGATGGGGATTAATATTGTAATCAAAAGGTGGATAAGGAACTGGTTACAGGGGAGACAACAGGTCACACTAAAAGGTGAGCTGTCAGGCTGGAGTGAGGTTGGTAGTGGAGTTCCTCAGGGATCGGTCTTGGGACCCAGCTGATTAACCTTTTATCACTGTCCTTGGCACAAAGTGGGAATGTGGTAATGAAGGTTGAAGATAATGCCAAGTTGGAAGGTATTATCAACACTGAGAAGAATCCGGGTGTGATGATAAGAAGGTTGGGGTGACCTGTAAACTGGAGTAATAGGAACAGGATGAAATTTAATAGTGAGAAGTGCAAGGTCATGCGTTTAGGGACTAGTAAAAGAAATTTTTGCTATAAGCTTGGAATACATCTGTTGGAAGTGACAGGAGGAGGAGAAGGACCTAAGAGTATTAGTTGCTCACAAGATGACTATGAGCCATCGATGGGATTTGGCTGTGCAAAATGCTAATGTGGTCTAAGGATGCCTCAGATAAGGTATTTGCAGTAGAAACAGGGCGGTGGTAGTGCCTTTATAAAAGGCATTGGTGAGACCTCATCTGGAATATTGTGTGCAGTTCTGGTGCACCATCTGGGGTGCAGATGCTGGACAACATCCTTCTTATATTCCTCCTTTGAAATCCAGTTGGAAGTTTGAAAGAAAATAGAGAATAATTGGGCATTTTATCATGACACGCAGATAGCGCTAGGTGCTAATATAAGGATGTATATTAATTTGCCTCAACTTTTTTCATGTTTCGGTTTGCCTTTTGCCTAGCAATTCCTCTGTTTTACACTTCTTTTAAGCATCAGTTACATCTCCAATCAAAGTGTAACCCTCCTTTCCCTCTCTAGATTGCAGGTAATATTCAGCGTTCAGTTTCCTACACAATGTCCTTCAATGGTGCCTAGGCCCCATCACTGGACACTCAGAAATTAACCAGATCTTCTGTTTCCAAAGAAACACCAGCGTGTTGTCTCAACTGAGGATACATGCCTTACTTTAATCTAACAGAAATAACATGGTTTATGTCATAAGAATGTTTATTAATAACAGATTCAAGTGATAATAAGCAAGAGGGAAAACAATGGATATGGATGGATTCTGCTAAAACAAAAATAATGTGCTTTTTAGTAACTAAGGCTTGACCTACACTAAGAACATTGGATCAATATAGTTTGCTCAGGAGTCTGAAAAATAATCCTTCCCTATAATGTCATTAAACTTATATAACCCTCGGTGTAGGAAGTGCTCAATCTACTTGTCGTCCCATAGGGAGGAGGGATGTTTGTGCCAGTAGAAGAACCCCTACTATCGGTATAGTTAATATCTTTTCTGAAGCACCGCAGTGGCACCAGTACAGTGTAGACAAGCTCTAAAACTAACCTTAGGACGTTATAATTTTTGCTTAAAAAGTTTTCTTTCTTCAGGCTCCCAGCATCTTGAATTCTTCAGAAAGGGGAATCTGCTGTTCAGAATCAGAGTGTGGTTGATCCTTTTATCCCTTAAGTGATGGATTCCAGAATGGCTTTTTGCTTCTGCTTATTTCTCAGTCTGATGTCCTCACTAGATATGGGGAATAGCTACTTTCTCTCTTGTCTGGTGGAGAGCCTGTTTCTCCCTCTGTTTGGTCATGTACTTCAGATAATAAGTTAGTATCTGTCTCTCAGTTACATCAATCGCCCATCACTGGCTTTAATAAAGATTTTACTCTACACTTTTATAGTACAATAATATTGGATATAATCAGGTGATTTGATTTCATCTTTTTGGGGCTTCATATCCTATGGTGTCTGCACTGACTACCACACCACAGTACAGACTTGTGAAACCTGAAGAGCGTCTACCATGAACAGATGTTTGGCCTAAGAAGAGAGGGTAGATGGGGTGGGTTCTGAGTTACTACTGAAAATTGTTTCTTGGGTGTCTCTCTCTCTCTGGTGAGACTTACCCATGTACTCAGGGTTTAACTAATCGCCATATTTGGGGTTGGGAAGGAATCCCCCCACCCTCAGGCAGACTGGCTGGGCCTCTGGGGGCTTTTCACTTCCCTCTGTAGCTCAAGGCATGGCTCGCCTACTGGTGAATTCTCCGTATCTTAACGTCCTTAAATCATGATTTGAGGAGGTACCTAACTCAGTCATGGGTTAGAGGCTTACTGCTGGTCTGAATGGGTGAAGTTTTGATGCCTGCATTGTGCAGGAGGGCAGACTAGATCACTGGTTTTTGAACTTAGAGTTGGGACCCAGTGTTGGGTCGCAGACCCTTGGGCAGTGGGTTGCGGCACCCTCTACTTGAGCCACCAAGAGGCTGGAATGCGTTGCTCAAAGGTACAATTGTTGGGTCATGGGCATAAATGACTTTTTTTTCAACTGTGTCCTGAGGACAAAAATTTGAAAACCACTGGACTAAATGATCATTCTCCGTCCCTTCTGACCTTAGAGTCTGAGTCTAAATAGCCACCTTTCTCTTCAAGGCCTAAATATTTCCTGTAACTTAATAAAAAAAGGTTAGCTGGGATAGTGCCTACCTTAGGACTGAGGGGACCAAACTGACGAGGAAAGCATGAGGCATTGAGTGCACTGAACTCGCTACACCTTCAGTGGGTACAAAATACAACAATTTCAGGAACTTCTAACAAGGTGGCAGCTGTACTTGGGAAGGTTTCCCAAACCTGGGTGGTTAAAAACAGTTCTTGTTGTCATTGTTTTCCTTGGGTTGAAATATTATTTAGCTCTTCACGTGATCAGCGGTAAATTTAGTGTGTGTGCGTGGACACGCATACGTGCATACATGCCTTATTAACCATATTTTCTCCTTGTCCCAGGAACAAATCATAACTAGTGTGGACTCAACTGACATCTGTTTTTTAGGAGATACTCTTCATAGGTGTGCCCTTTTGCCATAGACTTTTCATAACCAGACAATCAGCCTGCATTAGAGTAACTTTGAAAATACCTCTTCTGGAGGTCATGTAAGAGATGATATCTTAATTTCCTGAAATACACCGCATTCAGTGTTGTTGTTCACCTGTCCTTTTATCAGTCTGCCAGTCTTTTTGTGTTCTGTGCAAGTTTTATCAGCAGCTCTGTTTGATTCTTGGTCATGATTTTATTAAGTCTGAATAGCATCAGTGCTTGTACCTGCCAGCATCTATGGAGCCCCATTGGCGACACCCCTGCACAGTGATTGCCCACTGACAATTACTTTGACATCTCTCAGTAGTCAGGGTCTTCATCCCTCTAATTTGGATTCTAGTGCAGGGGTCTCAAACTCAAATCACCACGAGGGCCACATGAGGACGAGTATGGTAGCCTAAGGGCTGCACCAATGAAACCATTTTATATAACGGTATTGCAAATATTGATAGCAATAGTGTTGTTGCAGGCTGCAAGAAATAACTTTAGGGGCTGCATGTTTGAGCCCCCTACTCTCATGCAAATGTAACAATATACCCATAATCCTGTTTAAATGCAGTACCACATTGCCTGCTATACCACAGTCTCAGGTATGTTACGTTGAGGTGATTGTCTTTCCTACCAAACTTGTAGTAAAAGGGAATGGGGTCAATTTGTTTGGAAGGATTTTTATTCAATGAAACTATATTGACTGGTATTAATTATGCTGCTGTCCTTTTAATTTGCTACTGATTTGATCCATACCAGCTTTTCTATGACTTTATTTGAGACTGAAGTCTGGTTGTTCAGCCTGTTGCTAGCCAGGTAACCATGCTTCCTCTTGGAGTATTGGCACCACATTAGCAGTCTTCAGAGCTTCCCTAGTATTCAAGAATGTATTAAGTCAATGGTTTTCCAGCCTCTGCTGCAAAGACTCAGTTAAAAGAAAAAAAAATCATTTATACCTGTGACTGAGCCCTGGGCGCGGGGTCAACAGCCTTGGCTAATCCCCATGCTGACTCCTCTGTGTCCCCTCAGCCATGTGGAGGCTTTCTCTGCTGGAAAGAAAGGACCATGATCTGAAAACTCAGTGTCTGTGGCTGGGGGGATTCCCCAGGTACATGGCCAAAAGAAGCCTGGGGTGCTGCTTTGTCCTTGGGACTCCTGCCCCAGCAGCCACAGAAATTTGCAGCTCTAGGCAGTTTCTTTTCCCTGAGGTGGGGTCCCCAGCCACAGCATGGAGAGGAGCAGCTCTGGGTGGCTTCTTTCTACGATGTGCAGAGAGGGGCCGTGACTCAGTACCTGAGGGTCTGCAACCCAGTACTGGTTTGTGACCCATGGTTTGAAAACCACTGTACACAGTGTTAACATTAGGGGGCTGAAGGTCTCCTCGGCCACCTCCTCGAGTATTTCTGTGTGCATGTTATCTGGGCCTGTTGATTTAAAAACAACTATCCCTAGTATTTGGTGTATATACTCTTACTGATTTAGAATGTACATCATCCCCATGTGATGTGAGTACAGAACAAATATTTATTGAGATTTGCTCATTTCCTTAGGTTGGGGAAACTAACTCTCATGAGGGACCAGATTTCTATATTAGTGATTGCAATGGTTGTATCTGACACTAGCAAACAGAATAGGTCCAAATGGGTCCTTGGGCTTGAGCATTCATCTTTGTCCATCATAATGAGGCCTGGAAAAGCTGTCTTGTGTTGGGTGCAATATTCTTGTGAAAAAAATAAGTTGTATTTTACTGCTACTCCCAGCTCCCAAAGAAGTCTCTTTCTCTAACCATTTTTCTTTCTACACATTAAACAGACTTAGAGCAACTCATTCTGTTCGCCACTTTGATTTATTGGTCTGTAACAGTCCTACCAGTACTCCCTCTTTGGCCTCGTTAGCATTGCGGATCCTATGGTTCTGAGTTACCAACAACTTGGCTATTATGAGCTGTTTTAACTGTTCAGTTCTCACCTGCTCTGTTTTTTCTTAAATAGGCTATAACTTGTGACATTCTGCTTGCACAGCTCATCCCTCCACATTTCAGTAAAGTCATTTCTCTCACTCAGTTACCTAGCATGTATATACAAGCACTTCAAAAATTTCTGCTCACCTTCTGTGTGACAAAAGTTCAGTTTATTAAACATGCAGAGATCGAGCTTGTACTGGTTCTGGCTGCTTAGCACCTCCTCTTGCACTGTTCAATGCTAATCTCCATTAAAGAATATTAGTTCCTTTATTTGGGAGATGAAGGTTGTTCCTTTGCTATTGCTACAGGTGTAACTGGCAGACATGTCTTAGATTGTTTTATCCATATCCGTAAATGTTATCTGTGGTTTTGAGATCCAGACCTTTTGAAGCATGAGAACCTCAGACTTGTATTGAGATGAGATCATAAAAAACCAATACACTTTCGTATCCATACATGTATGTGTGTTCCTGTCTTGCTTCTGGCAGAGAGAGTGTTCTTTTGGAATCTGGAATCACTGGAGGTAAAATTAATAAAATCCTGGTTATGCATGTACCCAGGCTTTGAACCTTCCCTTTAGGGAAAAGGAGACTGATGGGCTTTACTAATTTCAGGAGGCCTGTGCAAAAAAGTTTGCAAAATTGTAAAAGTATTCATCAGCCTGACCTTGTCTGAAAGTTACTGCTTTTTGATACAGCCATTTGGCAGGAACCGTTAACCAAGAGGGCAAACTTGGCTGAGAGGTTTGGAGGGCTGGAAGCTGCCAGGGCCTCCATAAGAGCAAATGTGGGGGGATGCGTAGTAGGTTTAAACAACTATAAATGGCTGTATTAGGATTTCTCTAATGATTTAATAAGTGTCCCATGCATTGTGAAGACTGTGCAGTTCTTTTCCCCACTGGCTGACTGCTGTCATAAATAAAAAACTTAATTCTGTCAATACAGCAGTTGTGACAATCAGACTCATCACAGATGCAATGCTGCAGGTCAAGCTGGTAAGGAAGCGAAGTTGAATGATAAGCTTTTGTGGATCTAGGAATGTTGTTGACTTGACTTTATAAAAAAAAAAAAAAAAAAAAGTCTGTTAATGTGTGTTACCAGTATTGTTACTGAGGTACCCAAGTTGAATAGTTTTAAAAAAAATAAACCAGGAACAGAACAAACCTCCTGTGCCTTCAGTGTCTGACTTAAAATAGCTAGGCTTACCCTCTCAAGTGGTAACTTTCATTTAATGGTTGGCTTGTGTCCTGTGGCCAGAATTAGTGTTAATGTAGGTGCCAGCAACAAATATATTTTCTGTGCTCCTATCAAAAGCATTAATTTTGTCAATTTACTTTCGTGCTGTCATATTCATTATTAACTTGTATTTTTGGTTGCTTGAAGAGGTACATGAACATGAGTCACCAGTCAAATCAAATCAAATCATAGGGCTGGAAGGGACCTCGTGAGGTCATCAAGTCCAACCCCACATGAATCTTCCTGTGTCTAATTTTGGTAAAATCAATCACTATAAGCATGAAAATTCAGTTGTAGGTGTGCAAAGAAGTGAGTTGAATTCAGCTTGATAGCTCTGGTCAGGTATAACTGGTAAATGCAATAAGTCTGAACTAAATGGATCTGTTCCTTGTATTTGGTTCTCGAATCTCAACTCTTCCCTATGGTGACTTTTAGGAGTGGCTCCAGTGTGTCCTCTCCCTGTCAGGAGCTCACTGTTGTGACATGTTTTCATGTGCAGCAGCCAATTTCAGGGCCTGTGTTAAGAGATCTGCTACTCTGCTCTAATTTCCAGTGTAGGGAACTGGAAATGTCTATATTAGAAAACAAGTCAACTTGGGGAGGGGAGTGGAAGAGATTCATCCAGTCAAGGGATTCGAGTTAATGAGCCCTTTTAAACAAAGCTTTGTGTTGTCTTTAGCTCTTTCTTGTCAGGAGCTCTTCTTAGCCTTCCTGTCTTAAATGGACACTGAAATTTTGGTCTTTCTACACTGTAAATAAAACACTACTGAAAACAAGACAGAAAATACTTGCTTTATTCAGTTATAGTTTCTTGTTTATGGAAGCTTTAATGTATGGCTTAATCTCTTGTATAGCAAAATGGCTGAGATTTTATTCCAATGACTGTTACCCTCACTGTTGAAACGATGCCCTTTTGGTAGGGCTTGACTAGTTTGTATAGGTGATGTCAGCAGGAAATTCAGTAAGTGCCTGTGAAAGTGCTGTGTAGTAAGCAGACTTAATTGTAGTTTCACATGACTTAATTTGAACAAACCTGACATCTTACATATAGAGTTTTAGGAATCTTGCTCAAACAGGGAAAATTTTCTGTGGGACTGCAAAATAGCAAATCTCTCTTTATTTCCCCACCTTTGTCTTCAGTGTTTGCTAGGCTTGTGGACACTGGTTCTCAAACCTTTTCATCTGCAGTATGGGTTGGGCAAAAATGGTCCAGTGTCTCAGTGTGTGTCACAGCTCTGTTCCACCTGACATTTGCTGACAGAGCAGTGCTTCTGCAAAAGGTGGTGGAGCTGATTTTACTGCCACAGAGATGGGGGTGATAAAACAGCAGGCATGTGTGGGCATGAATAAGGGGTGACTGAGATGGATCACTTGATTGCTACTTGTCTGATCAAGTATGGCCATTCTGGTTTTCTTAATGAGGTCCTGTAGGGCCTGGTTCAAAATGGATGGTGTTATTCACAAGACATCTTTCTGGGTCCAGCTCAGTAGTTAAGAACTGCCGAAACTTAAATTGTCTCTGCAACCTTTATTTGGTCCCATGGTGCATGTGTTTTATGGTAGTCTTAATTATATGTTTATGCTATTCCCCCTCTGCCCTGAGTACTTGTCTCATTCAGTGCAGAAGATGAAACTGATCTGGGGATAAATCAGTCATATAGCGAAACTTTCTGGAAGGTTCCTTGCTTCATTTGTTCTAGGATTTGGCAAATGCTTATTGTGAATGAAGTGGATTTCAGGTAGAAAAAGGAAGGTCTCATAATAAAGGCAGTTGGATGTAGCCCTGGAGAATTGGATTAAATGCTTCCCTATGATGCTATTTGGTCATTTTAACCACGTTCTTCATAGCTGGTCACAAACTGTATTCCTCGCTTTCTAGCACCTGACTTGGGACCCTGAGGTCTGATTTTCAGACATATTGAGCATTCAAAATGTCTGCTGAAGTCAACGTCAACTTGAGTACACCAACTTACTGAATGTTTGACCTTAATCAGGGAGTTGAAGAGCAGACAGTCTCTAAAAGGAGTCAAATACACACTCATCTGAGAAGGTGGTTGTGAAAATAAATACATTAATGGGAGTGACACACTCTGATTCTATAGCGATGACTTGTCCATCACTGAACCCCTGAGATTTCTATTAGATCAGAGGTGGGCAAACTTTTTGCCAAGAGGGCTACATCCAGTGTATGGTGGGCCACACATGGCAAGAGAGGGGTGGATCTGGGAAGGGGAGTGGCCACCATGATGTTCAGCCCCTGGGTTCTGCTGGGTCCGCACAATGATGTCTGCACTCCAGCTAGGATGCCACTGCTGGACCCGCACGCCAGGAGAAAGGGTGCCTCTGGGTGAATTTAAAACCGGGGGAAGAGGAGCATTTTAAGTATGCATGGGCTATAATTGACTGCAAAAGTTTTCCTTTTCAGTCTCTTTAATATAGTAATTTTCCAAAAAAGTATAAGCAGGAATAGTTCTTAATTATTCTAGTTATTCTATTTTAGTATGAAAGCTTAACTAGTATCAGGTAGCACAGTGTGTGGAGTAAGACCTGGATATAATTTGGGATAAACTTGGGCATTCCTGTGTTATAAACTCTAAAACACCCTAGCTTGGGTTAAATAACTCCCCAATGCGATGGAGAAATGACTAGTGAGATGGCTTCCATCGTACATGGGACGCTTGCTTGTACTGGTCTGTACTGCAAGTGTTGCAAGCTGTTAATTGGTCTCTGGTATGATGATAGTTACAGTAGAAAATGACTTTGCAGTACTTCATTTATGTTTATAATGCAGTTGAAACAGATAATTTAAAACTTTTGGTAACCCGTGCCCTCATTTGGAATGCGCAGTGGGAAATTCCAAAGGGGCAGCCCTGTTAATCTAGTAAAGCAAGAAAAGCGAGGAGTCTTGTGGCACTTAAAGGCTAACAGATTTATTTATCACATGAGCTTTTATGGGAGAAAATCCCACTTTGTCAGATGCATTGAAGAGGGAGAACTCACAGAATGGGATGAAAATAAATGCAGGGGAGCATAAGACATGGGATCAGGTCACACTGCATCAGGAAATCAGAGCATTTGTAAGGATTCATACTCTAGGAAACAGCACCTGGAGGGAGGGTAAAGTCAAATTAGCTGTTACAATGTGAAAAGAATCCATAGTGACAATTAAGTCCTGCTTTCACACAATCAAATCTGCATATTAGTTGAATTTTGGCTGTTTCTGTTTGACATTTTGATATCCCATTGATTTTCTTGAGGACCATTGTTACCACATCATTAATGGAGTGATTAGAAAGATGGAAGTGCTCAACTGTTTTTTGTGTTTGTTTTTTTTTTGGTGTTGTGATTTCTGATGTCAGTTTTGTGCCCATTTATTCTTCTGCATAGGGACTGTCCTGTTTGTCCAATGTATATAAGGTGTGGGGACATTTCTGGCAGATAATGGCATAAATCACATTAGTGGATGAGCAGGTGAAGGACCCTTTGGAGTAGTTGGCTTGATTAGGTCCTACGATGGTGCCTTTTGTGCAGATACGTGGACAGAGTTGGCAGCATGGTTTGTTGCAAGGATATGCGCCTGCTTTAATGGTTCTGTTGTTAGGTCTGTAGTTGCTGGTGAGTATCTGTTTAAGGTTTGGGTGTTGTTTGTAGGTGAGGAGAGGTCTGTCTCCCAAGGCTAGAGAGAGTGAGGGGTCATCTTTTAAAATAGGCTGGAGGTCCTTAATGGTTTGTTGTAGGGGTCTGACTCGAGGGTTGTATGTGGTGATCAGTGGCGTTCTGTTGTTTTCCTTTTTGGGCCTTTCCTGTCGTCGTTGACTGCGGGGTACCCGTCTGGCTCTGTTCATTGTTAATGGGTTGGAGGATTTACTTTTTATATTTCAACATGATTAGTAGATGAAGGAATAATCTTAAAACTTAGTCAAAGTAGCTCTTGGTCATGACACATCTGAACTAGAAGAAACAGAATACTTTCACATGTCTCCTTGTGCTTTAGCTGATAGGTCACTTAGTATCATCCAAAAGGTAAGTGCCCTCCTTTTTAAAGTGCTTCCTCAGCAAGTCATAAAGAAGGTTTAAAGCCACACAGGGCAGATTTTATTCCTCTTGCAAAAATCATGCTGTCCTTAGTGACTCTAATTCCTGAAGTAAAATCAGGATGGCTTGGGGCTTGCCACTTCCTCTCCCCTCTGTGTGCACTGGGCTCTCCAAAGCTGCTACCAGCACTTCTCTCCTCCCAGGTGGCTGAGGCCGACATCCCAAATTCTGTGTCACGTTGCTGTCCAGTGCCTCATGTTGCCTGCCTCCACCACCCCAAGAGAGGGGTAGTACAGCCTCCTTTTTCTAGTAAACTGGGCATTTGTTTGTTTGCTCTTGCCAACGGGTGATCAGTTGGCAAAGAGCAAATGGAACAAGAGCCTGGTTTTTCAAATGTCCGGACATTTGGGAAAGGGTTTTACAAAGGGACTGGCCTGGCCAAAAATGGATGTGTGGTCTTCCTAGGCATGTTCAACATAAGAAGCAATGGTGTAACTTTATTTTATTTAAAATAAAAGCCATAAAAGTACCCTCAAAATAAAGCCATATCAGTTGTGTGTTCCAGCAGCATGCTGTAGTGTTGTTCTTCTGAGTACTTAGTAGTGTTTGACCTCGTGACCTGTAGCTGAAGAAGTGACTCCATTGTGGTATATGCAGTGGGCTGTTGTGTAGGACTGTGGTGTCCAAACAGGTTGGCAGCGCAATTTTGAGAAAGTCACTAGTGAGGAAAAATTCTCACTTCGATTGGTGTCAAAACCAAATTTTATTTTGTGCTGCTGTTCTTCTGGAGTGTATGTACAGGACAGACAGACATTACATCAAATTTCTCTTTAGAAGTTTTCTGTTTCAATAATTTTACCATTGGGGGGGGGGCACCAAGAGCAGAGTGAGTCTGTGCTATACTGAAATGGATAGTATAAAATTTGGCAACTTATGAAATCAAAATTTTACACCTTTTTGTCTAATGGCAAATTAACAGTTGATCTGTGTCATGTCTGAGACTGCAGCAGTGCGGGCCATGTGAATACCAAAGACTATGGGGAAGGGAAGGAAGGAAAAGATGCTTCCGTGAGGAATGGGATTTTGTCTACAATTGGGCATCTGGGGTTTGGCTTGCCATGGTGAGTGGTCACTGGTTCTGCAAATGAAGTTAATAGGAATTGTTTTCAGAACATAGAGTACTATTGTTTTCCATTTCCTTTTTTAAAAGTCATTATGTGGAAACGTATTGAGCCAACTATTAGTGACCAACGTGGGGAAACTAGAGGCACATAGAGACTTCTGTCAGTTGACCCACCAGAGACCCTCTGAAGACTGGTCACTAGAGAGGATGACTCAGTCTTTGTCACTGGGTTTCACAGCTGATTATTTTGGCAGCAGAGGAATGATGTGACTTGGGAGTCCTGGGTTGTAAGCCAGGTTTTGTTTTTGGTTTTTTTTTTAATTTTCCCTTACAAGAAAGCCCTGTGGTGCTTTGATCACTCTGCTCCTTAGTCCCCTATTTGCCCTTTTCACTCTCTGCATTAGGTTTGGTCTCCTTTTTCCTTTCCTGTTCTACTTGGATGCCAGTTGTGAACAGTCAGAATACGAGGTGATTTTCCTACTCAATTCTAGCACCGCAGTAGTTAGGAAGAGCAATTGCAGGGGCAGTGCTGCTTGAAGGATGCTGGCTGCTGATGAAGTGCTCTGAAAACTTAGCTGCCAATCTTTACAGATCTCTGCTGAGTAGAGCCCTGCAGGTCTATGGGTATCTGCAGACCCATTGTTGAGGATTGGAGTTTGTATGTGGATTCTGTTTTTATCTGCCTATGGTGCATTAGCTGCTCCTGCCTCTGCTGCAGCTGTGGAGAGCAGTGAGCAATGTTAAATAGCACAGCAGGGACCAATGGAAGTGCTCTGACCAGTCCCAGCTCAGCTTTGCTTGCTGTCTGTCAGCCAATCACAGTCATGCATGGGAGCTCAGCATAGCAACTAGTCCCGCCTCTGACTCTAGGAGCCCCAGCAGCTAGTCTCCACACCACCAATGAACTGCTGATGTCCAGTTATCTGTATCATTGCCCCACTGCCAGCTGTCCAGTCAGGTGACAGGCAACTGGCACTGAACAACAGCATGGTCTCAAACTCTAGCTTTCCTAGCCCAGGCAGAATAAAAGGTGTTGAGATTAGGCCCAAAGGAGGCTCTGAACTGCATCTGGAGCCGCCAGCAACTACCTCCTCCTGTGTCATCTCAGAGTTGTGGCAGAAAAAAACAAGAATCCTGTGGTACCTGAAAGACTAACAGATTTCTTCAGGCATAAATCTTAGTCTTTAAGGTGCCACAGGACTCTTACTTTTACTGTACAACAGATTAACACAGCTAGCCCTCTGGAAATTGTGGCAGATAGGCTGTGCTCCTATAGTCAGAGCAGGAGCTGCTGCGGGGCGCGATGAATGTGGATGGACATAAAACCTGGCATGTGGATCCAGAATTGGATGCAGGTTGACACTGAGTGGATGTGGCTCCACATTTTGTGTCTGTGCAGGGCTCTACTGCTGAGCATCTGCAGCCAGTGACTTGAAGTGGTTTGTCACTTAGACAGATTTGGATGGTTTTTCAGTGACATCAAACCCCGTCTATGTGAAGTCTGGGTCTGCTTGTCAGCTTAAGTCCTTGCTACAAAACATGGAAGTGCTAGAACTCCATTAGTATCCACAGTGTTTCCGCGATCTCTTTCTCAAACAGCTGAATTGTTGGCTGAAACGTACATTCATCCTGAAGTGGGTATGATGCTGTACATTTCAGTCCAGGTGGCCAAGATCTCTCAAAGTTTTATAAGCAACTGCAAACAAGAGCGTTTATTACAGAGTCCCGAATATTGGTTGGGAAGATAATGTGACTGGGTGCAGATTAGAAACATTTTTTTATTTCAGAAGGTGGAGAAAGCTACTAAGGGAGAATCTGTTTTAGGTTTGATTTATTTTTTTTGGACAAATATGGAGGAACTTGTGGACAATCAAAGTGGAAGATGGCTTCGAGGAGAGTGATCATGAAATGGTGGAGTTCATGATTCTAAGGAGTGTTAGGAGGGAAAGTAGGAAAACAAAGATAATGGGTGTCAAAAAAGGCAATTCCACTGTGTAGGAAGGCTAGGATGCATGGAAAGAGATCATCCAACCAGGAGATAGTCAGTGATCTGAAATGGGAGTCACACAGAAAGTAGGAACTAGGTCAGATTACAAAGGATGAATATAAATAGTGCGAGTATGTAGGCCCAAAATTAAAAAGATTAAGGCAAAAAGCAAGAGTGAGTAAATTAGCTAAAGATCCAAGCGATAACAAGAAAACATCTGTGAGTACATTAGAAGCGAGTGGAAGACAAAACTGGGTCGGCTTGCTCTTTGGGTGGGAGAGGGGAGGATGAAGAGAAGCAATAGAAAATGTGGAAATGACAGATGGTTGAATGACTTTTTGTTTAATTTTTTCACTGAAAAGGTTAGTAAGGATTGGGGGCATCTAACGGTGAATGCCAGTAAAAAGGAGGTGTAAGCAGAGGTTAAAATAGGGAAGTCTAAATGGTTTTTAACTTGTTCAGGTTAACCAGTGCCTGATGAAATTCATCCTGGAATACTCAAGGAGAATATTCCCTCTAATTTTTTATAGGCTGTGTGCACAAAAGATTTCTTTGTGTGCGCTAATATTAGCAGTGTTGAATTTTTTTGTGTGTTTTATTTTGTTGTGTGTGCAGGTTTCATGTCTTGTGTGCGCGCGCACATGTGGACAGCTTAGAAGGAACCATGCTCAAGGACCTGACTTAGGAGATGTTCGAGGCATTAGCAATTATTGATGAATGGTCATGGAAAATGGGGGACATTCCATTGGACAGTGGCAAATATAGGACCCATTTATAAAAACAGATATAAAGACCGTCTAGGCAATTACAGGCAAGTCATTGTCATGTCCGTGAACTGGAAAGATAATGGAGCAAACAATCAAGCAGTCAGTTTGCAGATGCCAAGACGACAATAAGGTGACAAGTAAAAGTCAGCATGGATTTGTTCAGAACAAATTGTGTCACATCAAGTGAACAGCTTTCTTTGACCTGGTAACAAGCCTTGTGGATGGGAGCAGGGAGGGAAGCAGTAGATGGGGTATATCTTGACTTTAATAAGGCTTTTGATATTGTCTGCATGACCTTCTCATAAACAAATAAGAGAGATACAGCCTGATGGAGCTACTATACAGGAGTACATAAGTAGTTGGAAAACAATTCCCAGAGACTAACCAATTATGCACAGTCAATTTTGAAGAGCATATCGAGTGGGTCCCACAGAGATCAGTTCTGCTCAATGCCTTCATCACTGATTTAGGTAATGGTATAGAGACCCCACTTATAAAATTTGTTAATGATACCAAATTGAGGAGGCTTGCAAGTGCTTTGGAGGACAGGATTAAACTTCAAAGTACGTTAGAGAAATGATCTGAATGAAATAGGATGAATTCAGTAAGAATAATACAGAGTACTCCTACTAGGAAGGATAAATCAGATGTGTGCTTACGGAATGGGACATAACTCCCCAGGTAGGAGTACTGTGGAAAGGGATCTGAGTGTCATAATGGATCTAAGCTAAATATGAGTCAACAGTGTAACAATGCTACAAAAAAAAGTCAAACTTCACACCTGCTAATACATCCCAGCATGTTGTAAGTAAGACACAAGAAGTAATTCTGTGCTGATTAGGCCTCACCATATCAAGAAAGATACGGACAAATGAGGAGGTCCAGAGAAAAGTAACAGATATTAACTATCTAGAAATTTGATAGCTGTTGCTATAGATATATCTTGAGAACATGACCTATGAGGGAAAATGGAAAAAATTGGGTTTGTTCAGTCTGGAGAAGAGAAGATGGAGAGGAGATGTAACTTTTCAAGTACTTGAAAACTTATCACAAGGAGGAGGCAGAAAAATTGGTCTTGTTAACCTTTGAGGATGGGATAAGGAGCACAGGGCTTAAATTGCAACAATACTAGTTTAGGTTGGACATTAGGAAAAGCTTCCTAACTGTCATGGGGGGTTATCAGTGACACTAATTGCCTCTGGAGGTTGTGGAATATCCATAATAGGAGGTTTTTAAAGAGCAGATTAGACAAACACCTGTCATGGATGGTCTAGATCAGTGATTCCCAACATTTTCTCTGCTATGGCACACCTTGCTACTTTTAATTAATTTGAGGCACACCACAGTATAGTTTCCAGATGAACTCATGAATATTCATGAGCCAATCCAGAGCTCTTTGAGTAGTTTTTCTAAAAATTCTGTGGTACACCGGTTGGGAAACACTGGTCTAGATAATACTTCATCCTGCCCTAGTTGCCGCAGACTACATTAAATGACCCGTCGATCCCTTTTAGTCCTGTAGCGCTCTGATTTGAGGAGCATTAGGCAACCTTCCTTAATAAGAGCAACTAACAGCTCTGTAGTTAGAAGATCAAGCCAGTATCTCTGGGAAGGAACATTTACAAGTACCATAGAGTATGTATGTAACTCAAGTTGGTAAGTTCCAGAGGTGGAGCCCTGGTGATCTAGTTCAGTGAAACAGACAAGGAGTCCTGTGGCACTAAAGACTAACACATTTATTTATTGCGTGAGCTTCTGTGGGAGAAAATCCGTCAGACGCTTGAAGATGGAGAATTTACTCAAGTTGCTACACTATTGTAAATAATACAAATACTGGAAAGTAAGCAAAATTACTTGAGTATTTCTGAAACACATAGGAAATCGCTTTCTTGGTGGTTCTTTCAAAGGTAGAATTTAATCCTGGAGGATATCAGAATGATCTGAATAGTACGAATGTCTGGTGACTCAGGCTGAACTTCCTGTGGAGGCAAAAGCAACCCTCCCCTTAAACTGGCAGTCCCTGATAAGCAAGGGCCATGTTCCAAAGGGCGCAGAGCTCTGTTTTCAGGAAGTGTGCACCCTGTGGATTTTCTCAGATTTTTCCTAGGTGGATTTTGAGATAATCAGACTATGATCATACAAAGTTTTCCTTCCTGTTTTCACTGACTTCAATGAGCAGCCCATTAAAGACTCTAGATCACCGAGACACTCTGATCATGGAGTCGTTGTGTGATCTGAGGTGTGGAGGTGATTTGGAAGGAAGATAGTGCTTGAGAGTTCTCTAGCTGCTTATCTGTACTATGAAAGCATTTGGAAACTGTTGCTTTACAATGTGAGGAAATTTCAACAAACTAGTGTCCTAGTTCTTGGGGCACTAGCCCCTATGTAAGTGTTTAGCAGCTATTTAGTATTAAATTGAAGGGCTAAATGAATCTTGGGTCCCTTTCTTCCCCTAGTTTCACATTTGGGCATGTTAAAGATGTTACAGTAAGTGACATCAGGTTGTTGATGGGGTGGGAGGCATTGTTTGGCTGCCTGTTGAAGGCTTCTTAGCACAAGTCAAACATTTTAGTCAAATCTGTGGAATTCTGATAGTGGAAACACAGCTAATCCTGTAAGAGGCTGCTCAGTTTACCAAGCTTTTCAGATATTTTAGGAGCATTTCCAAGCTTCTGGAGGAAGCGGTTTGATTTGGTGGATGGCCATGTAGATTCACTGACTTATTGGAGAGGCCACCTTTTGGGTGACGTGTAAGAGGTTGTGGATCATGGTCTTGTTACTCTCGGGAGGAAACAGCTATCCCCCTATCACTTTAAATTGAAATTTACCTTTTGGCTTCAATTGCTTATAAATTTATTATCTCACTTCTGTCTGTAGAGCTAACTACTTTATGAAGATTGAATGGTATTGGCCTCACTTCCCACACACAAAACTGAATCTCTCAGATTTAAGGATATGCCTGAGTTAAAAGCTAGTCAGAGAACTGAAATAAACCAAAATCGTGGGATTTCCAGTCCAAGCCTATCTAAGGGCTTGGCTTACTGACTTTCTGTGCAGACAAGAAGTGATTTTTAAAAAGCACTAGCTACTATATGGCACTGACACCGTGTGTGGGCAGTCTTCCGGTGTTAGGAATGCCCTTAGCTGGTTTAGCTTTGTGCACTGTAGTGCCCTGTACTTTGAAAGTGTGCTAGGATGCTCTCAGTGCCCAGTAAGCATGCCCGTGGGGTAACTAGTGAGCAGCAGTTACTGAAGACTTTTTCTCCCCCGTATAGACAGACTTTGGTGTGGAACATCCTCCGTTTCATTCTGGAGAGGGCTGGCTTGCATTCACAAAGCACTTCAAGATCGGTCCATAGCAAGTTGAACTCTGCGTCTTGTGCAATCAGGTTTTGATTTTTGCATAAAAGATCACACAGTGGGTGGTGAAGAAGTTATGGGGCTGTGCATTCTTTGAGGGTTACCAATACTGATCATCCAACCTGAATGAATGAATTGATGGTCCTGTGGGAAAACAGCATGTAACGACTACCATAAGTAGTCAGTCAGATAGTAGGACATACTTAAGACAGCACCACCCCAAGTCTAAAAATCATTTCTTCTTTTTCAATTTGCTGAATTTACATGTTTTCAAGAGTAACATTTGCACAGTAAACTTTAAGAAAAAAATGTAACTGAATTCAAATGCCCTGTCAAGATGTCCTGTCCTGGTTTAATTGCTTTCAGCACTGTACAGTACCTGTGGACACTTCTAGATTTAAATAACCATGTTTCATGGAATTCTGTCTAGCAGCTCCATCAGAAACCAGTTTTGTTTCTTTCTTGTGGCCACTCCTTGCACAGTTGGTAGTGTGGATGTAACCAAAATTGCCTTAAGTTGTGTTGCTGTCCCTCCACTGTGGTAATGAAACTGTTCACGCTTTGCTCCTTGTATTGGCGAAGCGCATCCACAGTAGCATCTCTTGCACGGACGCAGAGCAGGGCATCATGCTCTCTATCCCATGGTGCAATTGGTTTGAGTATCTTGGGATGGGTTTGCAATGCCTCATGGTTCAGTGTCACATGATACAAGTTTCCCAGTCCTATTATCCATGGGCATCCTATGAGGTTTCCAGCTGTTTTCCAACTTCCCTGGTAGACTGTGAGCCAGCCATCTGTAAAAGCCTGGTTCTGCACTGCCCTTTTAAGTAGTGTGATGTGCATTATGGACACAAGATTATGTGAGGAACTCAGCTGTGAGGGGAGGGCTCTTCACTGCCACCTGAGCTCAGCCCCCTTCTTGTAGAAGCCACGTGATGGTGGTTCCTCAGCAGAGGCAGCTATTTGTCTTCCTTGATTTCTGCATGTCCCTTCCATGCCTTGAACAAGTTCCTGCTGCTGAATTTGAGTTGTGCCTGCTCAGCCTCCTGTCCCCATGGGCCCAGGAGATATACCACTTCCCATGTACTTGAGGCAGGAGCATGTTGCTGCATGGAGCCACTGTGCTCAACAGGGCACTTGCTCCAAGAGCTCTTCATAATGTGTGCCTTGGATGTAGATGGCTGGGTGCTGGGGCATTGGAAAGAGGTAGTGGTTGGAACAAGACCTCTGTCTCACTGAGACTGGTGAGGCCAAAGAACTGGGATGCTTCAGAATACCTCCAAAGGGGTAGTTCAGCAGAACGAACAAGTAATCTGGTGGCACTTTTAAAGACTTACAAATTATGGGATAAATGTATTTTTAAAGTCATGGATGGACCCATCTCTGGGCAGTCTAGTTTTACACAGTGCTGCGCCGTCAATATTGTACCAAGCAAGTTCTCTGGAGATGAGCTGTAGAGCCCTGCAAATCTGCAGATATCCACATTATATCTGTGGATATCCGCAGACCATTTCTTGTGGATGCAGATCAGATAAAAGTCCACATTTTTATCTTCACAGAGCTAGAGCCCTGCAAACATGTGGATATCTGTGGATATCCACGGACCATTTCTTGTGGATGGAGATGGGATATGGATCCACATATTTGAATCCGTGCAGGGCTTTGAGCTGTTCTTTTCTCAGGCCTCCATCCATTAAGATGTGGGCATTCCTTGCTCCTAATGAAGATTTTTCCATTGGTTTTTCAACCAGTGTAGGATGATTTGCCAGCTGTAATAGTCCAGCGAGATGTTATGGGACACACTGTTCAAGGCGCGTTTTCTAGCCGCGCCCCGTAAAGAGGGTGAGCAGTGCCAACCTAAAAAGGACCGCTCTGTTGCCTAAGAAGCTGCCAAACTTCTCTGCTGCCCCAGGGATCGAGCCGAATGGCCACTAGTCCCAACACATCTACCTGCACAGTTGTGGCTATGATTGCCAATGGTCATCTCCATCTGTCCCTTCACCATGCCCCCCCCCCTTGCGGGAGGACTGGAATAAATGATACAGTGCTGATGGTGAGATTGGATGTGACGGTGTTAATGAGGTAAGATTTGTGAGGAAAACCTTGCTGGAAAATTTTATGTGAGAAGGCAGTTATGCAGCGGCAACCTCATTGTTTTGGCTGTGAAAGTCCGATTCCAGCAGCATGATGAATTGTTGTGGTTGGGAACTTCCTTAACTACTGGGGGTGACAAGGATATCTTCAGAGCCTATGCTCTCTGCAGCCTACTGCATGCTCCTGAGCCACCTTCATGACTATTGAATCACAAATTGATTTCCTCCACTTAGTCAGCTGGAACAGTCTTTGCATGCTGGAGAATGGCAATTCCTTTGACTTGCTGAGGGTGACAGACCCATCAACTCCCTTTACCCCCTCTAGCCTCCTTGTTGAAGTGGTTTGCTGGACTGTGGCTACCCTCACATGCAAACTGAAACATCAGTCAGTATATAGAGCCTACTGCCTGTCTGGTATGTCCCTAGCTTATCAGTCCTAGATAGCTGTGAATTGGACTTAAATTCAGTACATCAGTTCGTTTTCTGCATGTAACTTGCTCTGTCTTGCTTTTTTAAAAACTAGCTTCACCCATATTGACTGCAGAATCCTGGAACCTGAAGGCCATGGCAGCTTTCATGGCGGTCTGCCCGTCGCTTGTCTAGCAAATTGTTTGAAGTATAAACTTGGGGGAGAAGCTGGGGTCTTTCTAGAGAGCTGGACATTCTAATATGTGTTCTGTACATGCTTTTCTGAAGTGTAAAGATCAGAAACATGCTTTTGGAAAACTGCTGTTTTTTTGAAGTACTTGTATCCATTTTTAATTCAGTCACTATAAAAGGTCAATTGAGGCATGTTTATTCCACTTCAGCCTCATACTTGGCTCATTTTTTGAAGGTCTTTGCATATTGGTAGCTGAGATCTTCAGTAAAAAAACAAACAAACAAACCCTAGTTAGGGTTTTTATGCTAGACATATTGTCAAAGGCTGCTGCTCCTGCATTCAAGCTCTAGCAAAGCCAAAACACATGCTCACTTTAGGTGTCTGAAGAAAAAAGCAGCTTTGAAGCTGTAATTGGTGGGAGAAAAATACATCTGTTGTGTTGTTAGTAGGTTGTCGGTGATACAGGGTCATTGCTGCTGTCTGAGGGTGGAACTAAAACATCAAAAAGTAGGGAAATGAAATAGTCTCTTGAGCATACTTGCAGCAAATTGGTGCTATATCCTACCCTTTTATAAGACTGTGTGTTCCTGTTAGGGTGCTGTTCTCAGTAATAGACTCCTCTCTATCAAAAGGAGTTCTCTTCTCCCCTCACTTCGCAATGCTTTAGTTTTCCTAGGTTGTCTGTGGCTATTTTAATCCCTAAAGCAGAGGGGTTTCAGGCCACTGGTCAGGGCCCAGTACTGGGTTGCAGACCCTTACGTGCTAGGTTATGGCGCCTTCTCCTGTTACCACAAGGGACTGGAATGCATTGGTCAAAGATACGTT
The DNA here is from genome assembly GCA_007922195.1 of Podocnemis expansa. Lineage (NCBI taxonomy): Eukaryota > Metazoa > Chordata > Testudines > Podocnemididae > Podocnemis > Podocnemis expansa. Next base: position 335,400 of record ML682080.1, on the reverse strand, counting down.
GTTGGCCATAAATGACTTTTTTCAACTGGGTCCCCATAAAAAGTTGGAAAATTAGTGCTCTAGAGGATTTGCTTCTTTAAACAAGCCTGGAAGATTTTAAAAAGAGTTACTGGACAGTGTAAATATTGGGACCAATGAGAAATTAGAAACTCTTGTAGATTTTGGTCTTTGCAGCGTAAAAGGAGAACTCTTAACAAGCAGACGTTGTAGTACAGGGCGCATGTTCCGCTTAATTCTAAGAGGCTGCGTGTCTCAATCTGGAAGCCTTGTCTCTTGTCACAAGAGGAACTTAATTCTTTTACCGTCTGCAGACCTGGAAAACTGGTGATGCTAAATTGGTTGGCACAAAAACATTGTAACAAGATAGGTGCCCTTTTTACCTAGGTGATCTTTTGTGAGCTAATGTAACACAGACTCATTTCTACTACATTCCTACCCAGAAACAAACCTCAACTCTTTTTTTTCTCCTGTAGTCTTAATGATTATGCACTGAATATTGTGGTATGGTCTTAAATTAGTATGTATCCGAACTGGATTGTTGTCCTTGTTTTAAAAAACAAGCAATTTCAGTTCTTTTGGAATGGCTGATGGCCAAAAACTGTACTTTATCACTGTTCTTAGCAAAGATGGTAAAATTGAGGTGGAGTGAATCTCAAAGTTGAATTCTGGATTATGTTTGAGTGAGATATCAAATTCTAAAATGAACCAGTTTTTTGATGGTTTCTGTGCAAAGTTGATAAGTTTTGTTAGTCATTACTAATTTGTAAGGAATGCACAACAAAGGTGCTAGGTGCTTAATTATGCAGATTGTCTGTTAAGGTGCATGTAACACGTACAGTATATCTGCTAATGTGGTGGGACACTGATGAATTTTAGCAGCGCAAGAGACCTTGTAATGACAGCAGAGAACATGAGCATTCTCCGACAGCCAGGGACAAAGTACTGAGATAGTTGCGTTGGGAATTGCAAATGGAACTTCCGGTTTTTGCTCATGAAGAATGTTTGAATAAGTTAATCAAGGTGCTGCCTGACGTCTGAGTCACAGCTCAGGTTTTGTAACGCAGGTAGCATGAGATGTATGGGTACTGATGCAAATTTTTAACATGAGACTGCTGGAGTGAAAACTCACTTTGTGCATGAAGAAATACTGGGTTGGTCTCTCCTAGGAGATCTGGACGCCATGCTAGCTTGTGCTTATGTTGACCAGTCTGTTTGTGCCCTCCAGTGCTGGGGCTTAAAAGAAAAGATCTGTTCTAGTGCCTCATCCTTGAGATCAGTATCGAGTGAAATGTAACTTTGTTATAGCGACTATGATATACGTGTCAGTGAAATACTTCTCTTCTTCGAACTGACAGATTTTTTTTGTCAAAATGAGTTTGTTTGCTTTATATATCTCTAAATGTAATTTATATTGTAAATGGAAATGTGAAGATCAGTTAGGACTAAAATGTTGTAGAACTTTTTTTGGGCTGCAAATTAGAAAGTTTATTTTGGCTTAGGTTTTTAAAATAGTTTAGGTTTAAAGAAGAAAAAAAAAAAGAGGGCCAAGATCAGTTTTAGAGGAATTAGTCTACTTGATCTAACTTACGGTATATCTAGTGCTGGGGCCCTCCCACAACAACATGAAATGTCAAATGGGTTTCCTTGTTTTACACTTAATTTCCCTCTTGTTGGTTTAACTTTTTCTTATTCCTTATAGCTGCAGGGAGAACCACATGCATGAAACAAATCTCAGCTTGAGCAGTCCTGTGTCAGGTTTCCTGCTGCTGCCCATTATAGCATGAGGGCCTTCCACATAAAATCTGCTAGCGGTGGAAGAGCCCTTTGTGGGCTTTGTGAAGTCTCCAGCTCTTCTCCCTTGAATTTTTGCCTTTGTCTACAGGCACACTGAACCCAATTATCTCTGAAACTCTCTGGGCTTATGGGTGGTGGTTTTATTTTTGTTGCAGTCTTAGAGGTCTGTGGCTTTTTATTAAATCCTCTGATTGTTTATGCTGAATAACTTTGATTAGCAGCAGCTTGGTCTGAATGCTTTCCTCAAGTGGTGGAATATACATATAAGCTTTGCTGACGCCTTCATTGGGACGAAGATTCTCTGTCAGGCCCCTCTGCTTTGATGATCAAGTGTAATAGAGTACTCATGCCTTTGCTTCAACTTAATCTCTGTGAATCAGTTTCCTGTTCTAGTTTATATTCTAACAAAAGCAGAAACCAAAAACTTCTCTCTTTTCTGCTGCTGCTGATCAGTGCTGTCTCTAACAGAGGTATTTTGCTCCAAGCTCCATAGAAATAATGTCAGCAGTCCAAATCCATTTTAGAGGAAATCACTCGCATTGGATTATGATCAGCTGAAAGTTGAGTATATGCATTTGACATAAAATGAATAACTGTAGTTGAATGTGTGCGAGAGAGCTTTTGTGCTCCTTGGGTTTTGCAGTGACACAAATATCCAGGGCATATAACAACTTGTATTGGCAGTTTCAAAAATTAAATCACCTATCTTCCTGATACTAGTCAGTGCCCAGAGCCAATGACCGAGAAGTCTTTAAGAAACTATCAAACTAGTAATCTAAACACAATGATTTTTGTTGGGTCAATCTTGTTTCAAAGGTGCTTACTGTGACAATTATGAGGCCATCACAAATGGGTTACTTTGAAGGTGATTAGCAAAGTAAATAAGCGTGGCCTTATTCTGTAACTTTGTTTTCTGTAATATCCTTTGGTTTAAAAACAGAACAGAAGTTTTAACTTTAGAAATTCAGGTTCTGTAAGTTCCCTATTTTCAAGCTTCTGACAAACTGGGATTTTCTCTGACACAAGCTCATGCGATAAATGTTAGTCTTTAAAGGGTCACAGGACTCCTTGTTTGTTTTTACTAAATATTAAAAAGTGGCATTAGTGAAATGATGATGAGCCAAGAGTGAAAATGCAATTGACTAAAATTCCTTCCTTGCCATGCCCAAGAGGTGTTTAACACCTGAGAGACTCGAATTATTGGCCTTTCAGGTAAAGGAAGCTTTTGTTTAATGCATTACTTCTTGGCCATTTCCATTAAGGTCTTAAAATGCAAACATCCTAAGACACCCCCCCCCCCAAATTCTCCAGCAAAATCAGAGCAACAATATTTTTAATATAAAAACAGAAAATTCAGTCGGTCTCTCTAAATCATAAGCACAAGACAAATCTTTCTTTTTTTGCAGATCACCTTCAAAATGTGTCATGCCATCTTCAGGCAGCTTTTTGAAGTTGATCTAGCATGGCCATTCTCTGAGGTCTTGTGTCTACTCTGAAAGCTCACATCAGTGTACCTACCAGTCAGGCCCTACTGGTGGGTCTCTAATGTAGAAAGGCTTCATTGTCCTCTCTTCTAACCACTCCCTCTGTCTGGAACAAGTTGGACAACTCTGTCAAAGAGCTGGTTTTTACAAGTATTGCTAAAGTGTTTTCTTTGATTTCTAGGGATAGACTTCAAGATCAAAACAGTGGAATTACAAGGAAAGAAGATTAAACTACAAATATGGTAAGTGACGTCCTAAAACTTGTACTACCAGCGTAATTAAGGTATGGTTCCTAAGGTCATTTAGAATAGCTAAATTGCATATTGGTTTCCAGTCCTATCAAGATAAATTGCCTGATGTGAATATCCATCTCTAAAATTGAAAATCAGCAGAAATGCCAATCTAGATAGTTTGATTTCAGGAATGCACTGTCTATTTCTGATAGCGTGGTGGAGCTTTGTCAAGAGATGTATGGGATTTTCTGAAGGGGATATGACAGTGGAGTTAGAAATTGAATGATGAAGTGATTTAAACTTTCTGAATTAGTTCAAACAATTGCACAGTGGTAATTCATATTCTTTTGAAATATTGAAGGAAACTAGATGCTAATTTTGTTAAAAGCTTGACTCATTTCAGTAGATGTAGCTGCATTGCATTTACAGGCTATTGGTAGCTCTTCTCTAACCATTTGAAAACTGGGACAGCCGATAGACCACAGTTTTGTGGGAGGCATATAAAACTCATTCTTCAACAATGAATCATATTAGTCATAGTACTCTGATTTAGCTTGTGTTCTGTTAAGTAAATTCTTGTTAATCAAGGCCGTGACTGGTGAAGCTATAAATCAATAATTCTGGTAATGCTGGCCAAGGCTTCTGCATCACCAAGAATTTGTAAAATGTCCTTATAATTGGATGGTGAACTCACTCTTTAATAAATTCCCACATAAAATAACTTTTAATTAAAAAGTCCCCAAAAAACATCCAACCAGACAAAACCCCACTTCCTCAAGAAGTAGCTTTCCTTTATCTACTCCAACTGGTGGTTTTCATATACAGTAGCTCTCCCAAAAATTAGGATGGGAGAAAGATGATGGGCGCTGTGGGTCCTGACAGTCACAGTGCAGATTTCTTTGGTTCTTTTGCTTGCATTCTCTTTTCTCCACTGGCTGCACTCCCTGCTTTGTTGGTTGTCTAACATCTGAGTAATTTGCCCACGTCCCTGGACTGCAGTAAAACTTGCAGGCAAAAGAAGAGTTTGGTGATTCTGAAGAACACTGTTACTGCTTTTCACTTTCAGATTCGCACTGAATGTTCCCCTCCATGTCTGTGCCTACAGCAAAGGGTTTTCTCAGCAAGAGCATAACCAAATGAAACTGATACAGCCTTAAACAATGTCAGGCTTAGCCAAAAGGAATGCACTGTGCAGGATTAATGCAAGTAAAATGAGTGAAGGGAGGGAGCTCAAGACTACACTTCCACTTGAGCAGAGGCATTTCATTTCATCATGCCTCAGTTTTTGTCTAGGTGTACCACTGTTTGAGAAAAACAAGGAGTCTAGCAGCACTTTTAAAGTTTTAAAAAAAATTATTTATCATACCATTGCACCAGAGCATGGCGTATACTTTTTCCCTTGCTCCCACTTTGTTTCTGGAGATGCAGTTATTTATCTTGTGGTGTTGATGTAAAGATTTGTACTTTGATGAGGGAACTTTTTAGGTTTAAGGTGTTACTTCGCTCCTTGAGGTGTAGCCAGGGAGGAAGTGTCTATGTGGGGAAAAGCTTCTGGAAATTGTTGGTTTAATATTTAGTGCATCATGTATGAATCCAGTTAAAAACAGATGACTTTGCTAATTAACATACTGTGCACATGAATATTATTTCCTTTCTTTATACACAGCATGTCGTCTTCAGCATTTTTAATCTAAAAAATGTCCTTGACTTCTAGGAATCCCCTGAACATCTATAAAAGTTAAGAGGGTCAGGAGCAATGAGCAACTGTTCTTTATAAAGAACAGATTATACCAGACAAAGTT
>ML682080.1:299992-325087 GCA_007922195.1 Podocnemis expansa | reverse complement strand
CATGAGTTTTCAAAGATAATGGCCAACGGTACTGCTATCTCATCAGTGCTAATGGATAAAGAAATATTAAGCTCTGAATTATTTGTGTGTCTCCATAGTCAAGCAAATCTGCATGAATGGTTTCGGTGTGAGTGGCATCACTTGGATTGGGAAACTAACAATAAAAGTAATACATAGAGCAGAAAGTATTTAACAGGGTTCAGTTTGTAAAGATGCACACTATAGCCTCCATGTCCATTAGGTTCTGCTATAAACAGGCTTTCAAGTGTGCAGGTAATAAAATGGGGAAGAATTGTAAACTTAAGTATCAGGGTGACTAAGTGGGATTGAAAACTGAGTGCAGCTTGGAAAAATGTCAGATAATACATTGGGAGGGAAATTCAAGACGCCGAGGGCGGAGGGAAGACTGTGAAACAGTGATGTGGAAAGAGGGGTAGGAATGTTGACCTGAGCATGAGACATAATTTTCAGTATTATACTACCATAAAGGCCAGTGCAACTATTTAGCTTGTATGTAGTCCCGCATCAGAGAGCACTGACGAGTAGTTCTTCCATGCTACCCAGAATTCATTCAGCTCCAGACACCTCATGATAGATAAGCAGAAGGAAGCTTGGAGTGGAGTAACAAAAAAAAAAAAAAAAAAAAAAAAGTGTCTAGTGTGGGTATTGACTTAAAAAGAGGAATTAAGGATGAATTCTTGGTGGTGATTACACCCTTGGGCTTTATGGATCTAAAAGACATGAGCTGCTGTTGCTAGACCTAAAGAATTAAGTCCTAAAGACTTCAGCAGAGTTAACCCTTCTGACAAAGAGCTACCAGAAAGGGACAGCTATGCTTTTAAAACAGAATGAAGGGACATAAATTAATGGATGACTAGTGTTTGTTTTTTGTTTTTTTTTAATATTGAGGCTAGTGTGGAATAACATTTGCAGAGATGGAGCACCTAGATGTAGAGAATTCTGTGATGGGAAGCCCCATGCAATCTGATTTAGCAGTTTAGGATTTATCCACACTGCCGGGATAGATTCAGTGGCATCAGCTGAGCAGATCTATGGAGATCCGTTCAGTTGGTCAGAGAGTGCTCTCCGGTCGACTCAGTTAGTCCACCCGCCAGAAGGGAGTAAGGCTGTGTCGACAGGAGGATGTTTTCCATCGATGCAGCACCATGAAGCCACTGGGGTGCAGCAATGTAGGCATGTCAACTGCTGCTGCCAGTGTTAACTAGCCCTTTGACTGCTGTGCTGGGATTTAGAAGCTGTGGGCTCTATTTCAAAGAGCGTATCACTTCAGCTCTGTGCCTGTTTCCCCCAGTGCTCACTATGTCTTGTCTACATAGTTGCCGCCTTGAGGCGTTTAGTCTTGTGTTTGTATAGTATCTTGTGCAGTGAGCCTTCGGTTTCTAGGTCTAACAGTACGAAGTAGTTCTTCATGGGAGGGCTTATTGGTTACTAGATAGGATCTTGGTAGCTGAAGGGGCTGGAGGAGTGGGGAGAACCTGACTGGATTGGGGAGAAGTTTTGTTTGTACCACTTGGGACTGGCTGTTAATTTCTTGTTTGGTCTCTTCCAGTGTGGCAATGGTGAGTGCCCAGTCCTGACTGGGACCTTTAGGTGCAATAGGAGCTAAAGTTATCCTTACTAAAGTAGTAGTGCCTGCTGAAAGGACTCTTGTTGTCCTTGAAAAAAATACACAATAAATTAAGTGCTCCTGGAACTCAGCTACACACAGTGCTGTTGCAAGGCAGTTTCCATGTATGCGCGGTGCACCAAGAATCAGCAGTTTGTATTACAGGGATGAGATCCACACAATACTACAAAATTGTTAGCTGTACCCTTCAGGGCTGGCCGGAGTTTGTGGGTGGCCATTATAGACAATTGTACCAGCACACAGCCCCTGTCTCAAAATGTTTTATGATGTAATTTGAAATGAGACAACAGGAAGGAATGAAAATGAAAGGATAAGCTCTTTTCTGAATGCATTTGGTTCCCATGGCGCTCCTTGCTTTATTTAGGACTTTGTTTTGATGCTGTCTGTAAAAGTGAGTTTCTTTCCAGGTTAATACATCTAACAGTGGTGGCTGCTGCTATAATACATTTGGTCAAGAGATGACTCTATAAACCCAGCTATGTTTAATTGCCACATCCTGCATTAAACTCTGATCTGTACTTACAGAATTCTGCTCCACTCCCACAACAGCTCCTAAGCAGGGCATGTGTTTCCTGGAGTGACTTACCTAAACACAAGCTACGCGGCTCACTGCAGTCCTTTAGTGTGGGCACAGTTATGCCTCTCTAAAGGACCTTTATACAGGTAGTGTTTGCACCAGTGTGACTACAGTGGTAAAAATCACATCACTAACTGAAATAATTGTCAGTATAAAATGCGTAGACCAGACCTTAGGTATTGCTTTAGCGAATGGAAGCTCAGGGTCAGAGGAGAGGCTGATTGGAGGGAAAGAGGGTCAGTTGCACACATGCGCATCAGTTTAGTAGGGAGGAAGAGGAAACCTTTAGTGTTTTATTTACCTTCTGCTCCACTAGATTGAAAATTTTCATAGACTGCACTTAAACAATGTTGTCTTAAGAGCTGGGATAAGGAAGGCGTACTTAGCTGTAGGTCTGGGCTTTCATGCTTCCTACTTAGGGCTTGTCTACACAACCACTTGTCCGTAAAGCTTATGTTGCTCTGGGATTGTGAAAAACCACACCCCTGAGCAACATAAATTGCTCTGACAAAATCACTGGTGTGGACAGTGCTTCTCCCACCAACATAACCTCTGCTTCTCGTGGAGATGGTTTTATGATGATGTGAGGGGAGCACTCTCCCTTTGCATACAGTGGCTACGGGAGTGATCTTGCAGTGGTACAGCTGTGCTGCTGTAAGTTCTGTACTGTAGTCATGGCCTACCAATGGCAGCCCCTTTGTGATAAAAAGATGGCTCATCAGGCAGGAAGGAGAACTTTCTGGTTTATTAAAGTTAAGTACAAACAAAAGGTTTGCCTGGTTTCGTTAGGGAATGTTTTCATGAAATAGAGGGAATCAATCCCTAAGCAAGGTGCAAACAACCAAGCAGTATTGATCCAGGTAATGCTTTCTCCCAGCTTTAAACATGTTTTGTTAAAAAAAAAATAAATATAATATTTTTTCTAGTTCGGGGGGGGGGGGGGTATTAAACAAAACAAAGCATTCTGTGTGACTTGCTTTGAGCACGCTTATTCCTGTAACAGAATTGGACTATTTTTTATGTGCAGTGTAGTTGTAGCTGTGTTGGTCCCTAGATCCTAGAGATACAAGGTAGGTAAGATATGTTATTGAACCTTGCGTTTAGCTGTGATTTTTAGGAGTACCTTTCCAGACCTGAAGAGGAGCATTTTTGTCTTGTCTCACACAAACAGAAGTTGGTCCAGTAAAAGATACTGTCTCACCTTGTTTGTCCTGCTTTTAACCTAAGTAATGTGTTGTTTTTATATCATTCTAGTTTTAAATCAGAACGTTGCATAATACCAAATAAGATGCCTAATAGAAGTTTATTACATCAATGCTATTACCTTAAAAAAAATCTAGTTAGTTTTCTAGTCTATTTTCCATAGACCCATTTTGCTTGGCATTAATTATGTTACCCTCCTTTTTATCCTTCATTAATCAAATCCCATCAGAGCCACTCCATTATCTTAGTTGGGATTGTCCTCAAATTGATAGGTTGATGATTATCCAGGTCGCCTGGTTTACCCTTTCCAAATATTGACATAGCATTAGCTTTGTTCCACTCTTCAGGAACTTCCCCGGGTATTCCAAACTTACTGAAAATTGGCATTAATGCTGCAGCAAGCCTCTGTGCCAGTTCTGAGTGGGCAGATTCCAGCCCAAGTTAACTCAAACCTGAGTCCTGACCTGTACTTCCAGCCTATGTAAGTTAGCCTGGGCTTAAAGCACCTCCAGACCATGGTCAGGAAGCTTTTCTATAAGGATGGTAAGTGAGGTGGGCTAAAACCTGGAAAAGAGTCTAGGTTTGTTGTGCCAAGAAGACCTACCCTAGCAAAGAGGACAGGAAGGGGAGGGAGGAGAATTGAAAAAGTCAGCCATAGACTTAGACTGAGTCCATGGGTGTCAAAGCCCAGTGTTTTAACCAGCAGGGTAGCAGTGTCCTTGAAAAATCCCACTGTTTCATAATTGGAACTGATATGCAAATTCAGTTGTGTGAGGGCAGGATTAAATCGTGACTATAAATACTGTAGCACTAGAGGCTAAAATTATATTCACTAAAACTTAATCCTGGTTTTCTTACTTAAAAAAAAATCACATTTGAGGCATTCTTGTTTTGAACTTTAAATACATGAATAGTACCATCAGAGTCAATATGACTGTTCATGTAAGAAAAGTTGCATGTTTTTGTAAGATTGCAAAGTTAGGGTCTTAATTTTTCAGTATTTTACCTAACAAACAAAGAGTTCTGTGGCACTTCAATGCAATAAACAAATTTGTCAGTCTTTAAGTGCCACAGAACTCCTTTTTTGTTTTACTGAACTAGATTAACATGGCTACCCCTTCAGATCTTGCCTATAACAGTTTTGGAGAAGTCAGCTAAGATCCTGGTGGTAGTGATGTTGAAACAAACCAGTCTCCTGGTGTTTGTAATTTAGTTCATCAGAAATCTTAAGCATAAAACTTTCTAAATGACTTTTACAGACCCTTAACTGGACATGAATGCTACATTAAAAAAAAAAAAAGACTTAAATCCCACAAATTAACACAGTACTGAGCCATTACCTGTATGATTGTCATCGTGTAATGGCTCTGAGGGTAAGAGGGTTTTTCCTTTGTGATATGGTTGATTGATTAGTCATGGTGATCAGTTATTCTGTCTGCACTGAATTGGTCCACTTCCACCCCAGGTGGTGACTTTACTCTTGTTTCTTCAAAATACAGACCTAAATTGTCTCATCAGACTGACGGTCTCTTAGTATTTAAGTTCTCAACAGATTCAGAAATCTTTAAGGAACATCGGCTGTGTCTACGCTGGAGGCTTGAGTCAGCTTAAGCAACTCCAGGGCAACTTGTGGAGTTCATTAAGTCAGCTGAAGCACTTGAATAAGTTGATTTAATAACTGTCACCTTTAAAGTTGACTTTAAGGGTTAAGTCGACTATATTAAGTTGACTTAAGAAAATTTGGCCATTAAAGTCAACTTACTAAAGTTGACTTGAGGCAGGAGAGCCATTTAAGTTGATTTCATAAAGCTGAATTCAACAAATGGGGATTCTCTAAGTAGGCTTCATAAAGTCAACTTTAAATCAAGCTTATTCAGTCAGCTTATCTGAGTCCTCTAGTGTAGGCATAGCCTCTGAGTCTTGTGGCATTTTTTGAAGACCAACAAATATATTTAATGCATGAGCTTTCATTGAAGAAATCTCACTTTGTGAGATGCTGGAAGATGGACAACTTGCCTCCCCCCCCCACCTTATATGTGGGACAAACTGGGCTGTGCATGCACAAAATAATAAATGGACACAAATCTGACCTCAGAAATAGCAACATTCAAAAACCAATAGGGGAACACTTCAATCTCCCTGCTCACTCAGTGAAAGACATGTCTGTTACAGTACTTAAACAGGTTAATTACAAATCAAAGCTTCAAAGAGGAACTGCAAGGCATTTCTTTTGTTTTCATGCTGTAGTTTTCTAGTAAGAATGCTGAATGTGTGGTTGCCACTGAGGAAGGGAGAAGAAAGGGTTCTTGAACCTTCCTAAAAGGGTTCTGAAACAGTACCAACCGCTGAATGCAACTGAAAATACTGCAAGTTTCATTCTATTTCAGATGTGGCAATAAACATACTTTACATATTACCTCTGTCTAACAGAGGCCCTTGCCCTTACCTAGAATGTGTGTCTAATGTGTAAATATTGTTTGTTAAATACTAACTGTTGCTTGCTGTTCACAGGGACACAGCAGGACAGGAGCGATTTCACACCATCACCACCTCCTACTACAGAGGCGCCATGGGAATTATGCTAGTGTATGACATCACTAATGCCAAAAGCTTTGAGAACATCAGCAAATGGCTCAGAAACATAGATGAGGTGAGCGGAACTAATGAGATCTACAGGTTGCTGAATAGTAGGCCCTGCAGAATGGAGTCCCTTGCAAACACATGACCATAGTAGCTCTTCCTATCAAGGAGTTAAGTCAGGGTAGTAGCTGGCAGACTGGTCTGTGTGCTATATCCTTCCCTGTTGTGATGGAGAATTTTTGTTGATGTTCAGAACTCCGTGATCAGCAGCATTGTTTCTAGAAACACACAGTGAGTTAATCCTCATAGTAGTACATTTTTAAAGTTTTCTTTCTTTAAACAAAAACTTTAGGTTCTTTTCTGCATTCAGCAGATGGGGTCGGAGAATGTGTATGTGCTTTCTCCAATAAACCGGCTTTACTGTTGTCAAAAGTCATAACTATGTGTGGCCTGTTTCTGTAAGAGTCAGGGTAGACTTTAACAATACTGGCAGAAATGCACCTGTCCTAGCAGAGATTACAAGTTTCTTCCTCATAGAAGCTAAAATGTTTTGCCAAGAAGAAAAGATCACTTAAATATCAAGGTCAGTTTTGTGGGAACTTAACGCATTCATGACAATGTTCATACTGCTTCTGGATGTCTAATTACCTACAGGGCTGAATGACCGTAGTTACCTAATATCATTCTGCCCTCATTGCAAGAGTGTCCACCAGTAGAAGTTGGTAGGCATATGGAGGAGATCTAATGAAGTGGAAGATATTGATCAATATGGAACTTGAAATGCCTTAATTCTTAGTTAGTTGTCTTTTTTTTTTTGAGAAATCCTTGATTCTCCCCTTCAGTGAGAAATCTGAGACATCAAAGACCAGCTAGCTCACGAGGCTCTCCTTTCTCTTTGATAGTCCTCCCTCTTTATATGTTCGCTGTTGCCCCACATGTTAATTAGAGCAGGTGGTTGGGTTTTCCTGCTCCTCATAGAAACGAATTTGCTTTCTTGCAACCACTGCTACCCCTTCCTCCCTCAAAGAATGTAAGAGCTGCAGAAAATAATTGACTTTTTTGCATGTGATGTCCCTCAAGATGAATACTGTTATTGTTTGGGCGGTGAGATAAAGGTCCTATCAATAAACAAGTTAGGATGGAGTGGTTCCAAAATGGAAATAATTAATTGCCGTGCTTTCTTGGAAGAGCAGAGAAGACAAATACAGCTGATGGTTGGGAGGAAGAAGAATTGGATGGGCACAGAGGCAAGCGGAAAGGGGAACTAAAGACAGTGTACAAGAAGATGCAACGTGATCCATTATAGGATAGTCATGTATTTTACAGCCATCTGAACCTAAAATTTGAAGCAAGATCCATTTAATTTGCTGTGGAATTTTGCATGAGTGCCTGGGACTTCAAGGAAGTTGTCAGAAGCCAGTAGCAACTAAGATGGGAATATTTGGCATCTTTGGAAGCAGCTGGACTTGTGAAAAAAAATGAGATGAATTTCTGCTTAAATGATCGGTCTGAAGTAAACCACCTAACCTTAGTCTACACTTGCTGCACTTGTCAGTGGCATTTGATGGGAGGTGTGCAAAATACCTTGTATGTCTCCTTTTGCCTTACTAATGCCCACCTTGTCCCCCTACACACTGGGGGAAGGCGAATGGCAATGCCATCTGTTCTCCTTAGTGCTACTTCACTTCCGGGGCTGGAGTTGTTATTGCAAACTCCAGAGCAATTGAGAGGTCTGGACAGAGCGCTCAGTTGCACTTGGAAGAGCGCACTGATGGTGGTGATTTTGCTGCCGTCAGTATAGGGCAGGTGTGGCCGAACAGCGGCTTGGGAGCCAAATGAGGCTCTTGAAAGAAAAAGTGCAGCTTGCAGAAGAATGTCAGCAAATCAGTTTAGGAAAGCAGCCACAGCCCAGGAGTTTTAAATCTCCCACCCTGAGCATGCTCAGAGTATGCTGGGTGTGGGGGGCAGCCTGTGCCTAGCTGCCAGAGTGGCCAGGTAAGGGGACTGGGGGGTGGGGGTGCGGATTGGCCCAGGGGAGCCAGCATCAGGGCCTGTGGGTTTGGGAGGGAGTCAGGGCAGCAGGGAGAAGTGCTGCATGGTTGGGATTTTAAAAATCTCGCCACTAGCCTGTAGTCTTCTACATCCAGCGGCAGCTAAGTTTTTACTGTATAGGCCTAGTTTTCATGGTAACCTTAAGTAGTTATTAAAATATATTAGTCGGATCAATATTTGCTCTCTTTTTATGATAAAATTAAAGTGTGCAATGGATTTTAAATGTAATAATTTTGGAGTAGGTAAAAGTATATGGCTATATGCCTCTGTGTGGTTCTCAAAAGTTTAATGATCAGCTTGTGTGGCTTTTGAGTTCCATAAGTTTGGCCATCCTTGGTATTAGACATAGCCTTAGTGTCAACCGGGCTGTGCCCATTTGTCTCCCACAGATGTTAGTGCCCTGGTATGTTGACGCAGTAACACCAGCTTCCCGAGTGGCACTGAGCCACAATCGGTGTACAGAAGTCAGTGGTCCATACATATAAACGCATTTCTTTTGTCAGCCCATACAGTCCTCCAGCAGTTGTCCCACAATGGCTGACAGACCTCTCTGGTCACAGTTGGGAACTGCTGCTGCCTTCTCTCGTTGCCATTTACAGTCTGGCAGAGGAGTTTATGTACACAGGGATGTCCCTTAAATTCTTCTGAGGTCTCAATTGAACTTCCATGGAGTTGCACTGCAATCCTTTCCTGAAGTTGTTTGTGGGTGGTAACCTTACTCCTTCCTCAGTGATGAGACTTTCCCATGCCATTCAGCAATAACTTTGGTTTGCACCATTACCAGAAACAGCCTAGTGCCATATGGACCTGCGTGGCCTTGGGTATCTGGTGTGAGATCAGTTAGAGCCCCTATGAGCTGTGAAAAATGATGCCTGGAGAAAGGAGTGGGAGATGCACCAGGAAGTAATGGAGCTTCTGCTTCAGCAGATGTAAATGTTGCACACTATTGTGGGCCTACAGCTTCCAGCAGTCCCAGGCTTGACATCCATTGCAGTTAGCGTAGTGCACCCCTACACACCCCCCACACCTGCCCTGGTCAGTCTGACACTGATCTGTGAGCCACGGTTGGTGTCTGCTGCTGCAGTGGATATCAGTGTCTCAAGTTTGAGGTTCCTAAAGTTAATGCTTTTACTTTCATGTTCTTCATATCGATTGAAGCTGGCTTCATAAGTGAATACAATTTTATAATTGGTCATCTTTGTTCGCACCATATGGTGTAAAATGTGGGGGTCCCACTGGGGCCGCAGCAATCACTGTATTCCTCCAAAAAGCTCTCCCAAGAGAACAGCGGTAAGAGTAAGGACTTGACTTAGAAGTTATGTGACTTCCTTTACTTTCCTGTAAGCGTTCATGATAAATGCTGGTACCACACTGGGCTTATATTCAGTGTGGAGTATAGAAATAACAAATAACAGTTCTTCTTCGAGTGCTGCTCCTGTCCATTCCTTAGTAGGTGTCTGCACGCCCCGTGCACGGCACGCCGGAAATTTTTCCCCTAGAGTACCCGTAGGGTCGGCCGTGGCGCCCCCTGGAGTGGCACCGCCGCCACTGCCTATATAGCCACGAGCCGACCCGCCCCTCCTCAGTTCCTTCTTACCGCCCTGTCGGTCGCTGGAACATTCCCTGGCTTCGTGTTGCTTTGCACGTGGCTGCGTTATTCGGAGTACCCGAATCTTTTGTTTATAGTTAGTTAGTGTTAGTTAGTTAGTTGTTAGTTGTTCGTGTTGGATACTTCGCCCGCCCCGGGCTCGGGGTCGGGCCATGCCGGGCTTTAAAACTTGCGGGCGTTGCAAGAAGCCCATGCCCATGGACGATCCGCATGGTGATTGCCTTTTGTGCTTGGGCGAGGCCCATCTCACCGAGAGGTGTAAAATCTGTCGTGGCTTCAAGCCAAGGACCCAAAAGGACAGGGTACAACGCCTGAAGCTGCACCTCATGGAGGAGGCTCTTCGGCCGGTCCCCGGCGATTCGGGGTCCAGCACGGCACCGTCGGTGCGCAGTGCACCGGCCTCCTCGGCACCGTCTGCGGCACCGAAGCCGGGCCGCACTAAGACGGCAGCAGCGTCTCGGCGCCGTTCCTCCTCCCCGGTGCCGACTAAGAGGAAGCGGGAGGAGACGTCCCCGCACCGTGCCCCGGTGCGGCAGGGAGACGGCCAGAGCCATGCTGGCCAGCCGGTCTCTGTATCCCCGGCGTCATCTCGTGACCCTTCAGAGTCACGTTTTAGCCCGGGTTCCACGTCTTCGCCGACTCGAGACATTTTGGAGGAGGCCTTGGCTCTGCCAACTACGCCGGAGGCTTTCGCCGCAGCGCAGGCGCTTGCGGCACCTTCGGCCCCGTCGGCACCGTCGTCGACCTCGGCACCGCGTCCGGCACCGTCCCGAGGGAAGCCGGCTCTTCTACTGAGTCGGCGCCGCAGTCCGGCACCGTCCCGGGAACACCGGCACCGCTCACCGGCACCGGCACCGCCCCGGGAGCACCGGCACCGCTCACCGGCACCGGTCGTCGCAGCGGCGGGAGCTCCTCCTGTCCGATCCCCCCAGCGGCACCGAGAGTCTCCACCTCGCCGTCCACGAGAGAGCCGGCACCGGTCCCCGGTACCGTCGGCGGCACCGCCATGGTCCCCGCACTCCTCCTCAAGTTCAGCGCCAGAGTCGGTGCCGGACCGCCCCCAACAGGTTGCAGGGCCTGTTCCTCAGTCGGCGCCGGCGGTTCCGCCCCCTCAGTGGCCCGGCTGGCAGTGGCCCTTCTGGACTCCCTGGGCCGTCCACGCATCTCGAGTGGGCGCTGTGCCCTCCGCTCGCTCGCAGGTTCGACTCCCTCCATCAGCTGCGCTGGGCGCTCCTCCCCCTGTCGGTACCGGGGAGTTGTCGGAGGTTGAGTCCTTGCGGGGCGAGGCGGACAGGGAGAGTTTCACTACGGGGGCCCGTAGTGTAACTTCTGGGACTCAGTCCAAGGACCCTGAGTTCAAGGAATCCTCCTCTTCGCCCCCCGATGAAGCGGTGGCGGGAGCCAAGCCCCTAGCGATCCTGGACGATTCTAGGGCCCACCAGGAGCTCCTTCGTCGGGTGGCAACCGGCCTGAACCTACCGGCCGAGGACATTATTGAGGACGCGGACCCTATGGTCGACATTTTGCTCCCAGAGACCCCAGGCCGCGTGGCTCTGCCTTTTATTAAAACTGTGCATAGCACCACCAAGGCGCTTTGGCACACCCCGGCCTCGATCCCCCCTACGGCCAAACGCGCTGAGCGCAAATACTTTGTTCCCTCTAAGGGCTACGAACATTTTTATTCTCATCCTGCCCCTAATTCCTTGGTGGTTGCGGCGGCGAATGAGCGAGAGCGACAAGGTCGACCAGGGTCCACCCCTAAGTCCAAGGACTCAAAAAAACTGGACCTCTTCGGCCGCAAGGTCTACTCTACTGGGGGGTTGGAGCTGAGGATAGCAAACCAACAAGCTATCCTCAGCCGTTATGTCTTTAACGCCTGGTCCGCCATGGAGTGTTTTAGTGAAAACTTGGAGCAGGACTCCAGGGCGGCCTTCTCCGCGTCCATTCAGGAGGGCAAGGTGGTGTCTAAGGCCCTCCTGCAATCTGCTTTGGACGCAGCCGATGCTGCCGCTCGTTCCATGGCTACGGGGGTCACTATGAGGCGCTCTGCTTGGCTGCAAGCGTCTGGGTTGCCCCTGGAGGTCCAACACACTATCCAGGACCTGCCTTTTGAGGGGCCTGATCTGTTTCCCCCCCAAACTGACACTCGTCTCCAGACGTTAAAAGATTCACGGGCGCTGGTTAAGTCCTTGGGTCTTCACACTCCGGCGAGCCAGAGGAAGCCGTTTAAGCCAGCGCCTCCTCCTTCGCGTCCCTACTTCCGCCGCCAGGACGAGGACCGGCGAAGGGGTAGAGGGCCACGTCGGCCGGCTAGCCGTCACCCTAGTGGACAAGGTCCCTCGCGCCCATCGGGGGGTGCAAAGAAGTCCTTTTGAAAATCAGCTCGGGGGAGACGTACCAATCACCCAGGATCCAAACACCCTTGTTTTTTACAACAGACTGTCCCATTATGCGCCCCGTTGGCGCCTGATTACGAAAGACCGCTGGGTTCTCAGGACGGTTCAGGAGGGCTACTCCCTCCAATTTTCTTCATTACCCCCCTCGGCCCCTCCTATGCCTCGTGGTGTCCTGCGGGACCAGGCCCACCGGCGTGCCCTACAAGAGGAGGTGCGGGTCCTACTCCAAAAAGGAGCAGTCGAGGAAGTCCCACCGTCCTGCAGGGGCAAGGGGTTTTATTCCCGTTACTTCCTTGTCCCTGAGACCCATACTGGACTTGCGCCGGCTCAACCGGTTCCTGCGCAAAATCCGGTTCAGGATGGTCTCCCTCGCCTCCATTGTTCCCTCTCTGGATCCGGGCGATTGGTACGCCGCCCTCGATTTACAAGACGCGTACTTCCACATCGCGATTCATCCGCGACACAGGAAGTTTCTGCGTTTCGTGGTGGGGCATGCCCACCTACAGTTCACCGTCCTCCCCTTCGGACTCTCCGCCGCTCCGAGAGTCTTCACAAAGTGCCTAGCGGTCGTGGCGGCTCACCTCCGAAAGCAAGGAGTCGCGCTCTTCCCATACCTCGACGACTGGTTGATCGTGGGGAGATCGCGGCAGGAGGTCTTCGCCCACCTAAGCGTGACCCGGTCCCTGTTCACTCGCTTGGGCCTGCTAATAAATGTTCAAAAGTCGACCCTATCTCCTGCCCAACGGATAGAGTTCATAGGGGCGGTCCTCGATTCCACATCAGCGCGGGCAAGCCTCCCAGCCAGCCGCTTCCAGACGATAAAGCAGACAATAGACTTGCTGGTGCGGTTTCCTCGGTTATCGGCCCGCGAGTGCCTTCGCGTATTGGGTCTCATGGCCGCTTGCACGTTTGTGGTTCCCTTCGCCCGTCTGCGAATGCGGCCCTTCCAGTTGTGGCTTGCGACAGTGTTCCGCCCGGGGCGGGACAATCTGGACACCATGCTGTCCGTGCCGCCGGTGGTGCTCGAGTCCCTGAGTTGGTGGACGCGTACCCCCAACTTGTGCTCCGGAGTCCCGTTCCGTTCCCCTCAGGCTTTCCTGCGCCTGACTACGGATGCATCCGATGTCGGCTGGGGCGCTCATCTTGGAGCTCTCCGAACTCAGGGCATGTGGGAAATAGCAGACTTGCCCCTGCACATCAATGTGAAGGAGCTGAGGGCGATCCGGCTTGCTTGCCGGGTATTTCGGGGCCAACTCCGGGGTCGGTTGGTATCGGTTCATACCGACAATACCACTGCAATGTACTACATAAACAAGCAAGGTGGTACTCGCTCACCCCTCCTTTGTCGGGAGGCCATGCAGCTCTGGGAGTTTTGCATTCGCCACGAGATCCGACCGGTGGCGTTGTATATTCCCGGCCTCCGGAACTGCTTAGCGGACAACCTCAGCCGGAGGTTTCTCACACACGAGTGGTCCCTTCACCCGGAAGTGACGGATTCGATCTTCCGGAGGTGGGGTTATCCCCTTCTGGATCTTTTCGCCACTCGGGTCAACACAAAGTGCCGGAGTTTCTGCTCCTTTCGGGGTCGCAGCCCCGGCTCCATAGGGGACGCCTTCGAGATCCACTGGGGCGGCCGGGGTCTCCTGTACGCTTTTCCTCCGACCCCGCTGGTGGCCAAGGTGCTGTACAAACTGAAGGCGGACAAGGCGCTGGTCGTCTTGGTCGCTCCCGCCTGGCCCAGGCAACATTGGTTTACGACCCTGGTGCGGTGGTCCCAGCGCCGGCCGATTCCGCTTCCGCTCAGACCGGACTTATTGTCCCAGGACGGCGGGAGCCTGCTTCATCCCAACCTGGAAGCCCTGCATCTCCACGCGTGGTGCCTCCGTGGCTGACGGGTGCTGAGCTGCTATGCTCCTCCCCGGTGCGGACAGTGTTGTGTGGTAGCAGGAAGCCCACCACAAGGTCCACGTACGTTGCAAAGTGGCTCCGGTTTGCGCGCTGGGCTTCGGAGCAAGGAGAGGACCCAGAGCTGGTCTCGGTTCACCGCCTCCTGGACTACTTGTGGCATTTGAAGTCGGAGGGTCTGGCGTTGTCCTCCTTGAGGGTGCACCTAGCGGCGATTGCGGCCTTTCGCCACGCCCCCGGGGGTGTCTCCTTGTTCACGGTTCCCCTGGTCAAGCGTTTCCTGCTGGGTCTTTCTAAACTGTACCCAACTATTAAGGCACCCACAGCCCAATGGGACCTGAATACAGTCCTTGTTAAACTCACTGGGGCCCCCTTCGAACCACTGGCGACCTGCTCCCTTCTGTATTTGTCATGGAAGGTTGCCTTCTTGGTGGCTGTCACATCAGCCAGGCGGGTGTCCGAACTGCGTGCCTTGGTGGTTGATCCACCGTATACGCAGTTCTTTAAGGACAAAGTACAGCTCCGCCCGCACCCTTCCTTCAGACCTAAGGTGGTGTCGCCCTTTCATCTAAATCAGGACATCTCCTTACCGGTTTTCTACCCGAAACCCCATGCGTCAGAGGAGGAGCGGCGTCTCCACTCCCTAGACGTGCGCCGGGCGCTCGCTTTCTACATAGAGCGGACTAGGCCTTTCCGAAAGACCCCCCAGCTCTTCGTCACTGTGGCGGACAATAAAAAAGGCCAACCGGTGTCCTCTCAACGCATCGCCTCCTGGATTGTGGCCTGCATTAAAGAATGCTATAAACTGGGCGGCAGACACCTACCGCGGGTAACGGCGCACTCCACTCGGGCGCAGGCGGCTTCCACTGCCTTCCTCGCCGGGGTCCCGATTGCCGACATCTGCCGGGCGGCAACGTGGTCTACCCCGCATACATTCTCGCAGCACTATGCCGTCACCCAGCAAGCTCAGCAGGACGCTGCGGTGGGCAGAGCGGTGCTTCAGTCCATTTCCTTGTGATGTCTCCCACCTCCGAGGTATGGCTTGTTATTCACCTACTAAGGAATGGACAGGAGCAGCACTCGAAGAAGAAGAAGAGGTTACTTGCCTGTAACCGGTGTTCTTCGAGAGGTGTGCTCCTGGCCATTCCCAATCCCTCCCACCTCCCCTCAGACAGTAGGGTAGAAGGAACTGAGGAGGGGCGGGTCGGCTCGTGGCTATATAGGCAGTGGCGGCGGCGCCACTCCAGGGGGCGCCACGGCCGACCCTACGGGTACTCTAGGGGAAAAATTTCCGGCGTGCCGTGCACGGGCGTGCAGACACCTACTAAGGAATGGCCAGGAGCACACCTCTCGAAGAACACCGGTTACAGGCAAGTAACCTCTTCTTTTGGTTGATGAAATTCTAGGCTCCCCTCTTGAATTCTTCAAGGTATTTGACTTGGTATCACATGAAATTGAACTGAAAAAAGGGTGGGGCGTCTTGGGAAAAAAATTTGAGGGTGGGTAATAAGCTGAACATGAGTCTGCTCAAAATTGCACTGTACTCATGTTCAGCTTATCCATTCTCAAATCTTTTTTTCAGAGACACCGCTTCCCAGAAGACACCCTATCCTTTTTTTAGATCAAATTTCTTGTGATACCAAGCAATGTTCCCTCTAATTACTCGTAGACTGTATGCACAAAAACATTTCTTTGTGAGCACCAATATTAGCACTATTGAATTTTTTTTGTGAGCACTTTATTTTGTTGTGTGTGCAGGTTTCATGACCTGTGTGCGTGTGCACACGTGCACAGCTTAGAGGGAACAGTGATACCAAGTTTAAAAAAAACCAAAAAAAAAACCTTGAACTGAGAATTCTGCTCAGAATTGCTGCTGTTTTCGGAGGGCTTTTTGCAGGAATATAATTGGTATTATGATGACATAATAAAAGTGAAAGCACACTGAAAGTGCAGAGCACACAGAGACATATCTAAGGATGCCACTACAGCTTTATAGCCTCACAGCTGAATTGATTTTGAGGATTATTTTCTGCTCCAGTTCCCCAATCTTCAGAGTGTCTGAAGTGGGATTTTTATCCCACAAAAGCTCATGCAGTAAATAAATTTGTTAGCTTTTAAGTGCCACAGGACTCCTTGTTTGTTTTACAGAACTCTTTTGTTCTTAAATATCTACTAATCACATTTGCCATCCATTTTAAAGGTATATTCCTTAAGATTGGTGAAACAGATGTGAATTCCAAAAAGGGCAAACTTATTTGCTGGCATGTCACCAAAAACACTTGAATTATCCACTAATTGATGACTTGTCCTCAGGGACCAGTTTGGCATAGATCAGGGATCTCAAACTCAAATCACCCTGAGGGCCACATGAGGACTAGTACATTAGCCTGAAGGCCACACCACTGAAACCTTTCCATACAACGTTATTGCAAATATCGGTAACAGTGTCGTTGTGGGCTGCATGCGGCCCGTGGGCTGCATGTTTTGAGAGCCCGGGCATAGATATTGCTTACTGCACTTTAAATGGGAAGGACTTCACTGCAAGCAAATATTCAGACATGAAAAATTTGTTTCATTCTCTTCCAGGTGAACAGGTAATTGTCTTATTAGACTGAAGAGAAGGTTTCTCAGTATTCAGTGTTTCAGGCTATAAAATTGCTCACTTAGAAACCCAGTAAAAGTCAGTCTCCTTAAAATCTTGTGGATTATAAAATTCCTTTCCTGCACTTCAGTTTCTGTGTTTTCATTTGGAAGTTGAGCAATGATGCCACTTCCCATCTTTCTTTCCCAGGTACACATCGTGCCACATTACAGGGGGTTTGTGAAATCAGCACCTGAGCTACGAGCCCAGGCACAGACTAGTACCTTGTCTATCAGCATTCACAGACCAGCATGAGGCCGACATGTCATCTTATTCTGACGTATTCACTGTATTTGTCAGATTGAGGTGCTAGAAATTCATTTCCCTTCCGAAAATTAATGCCAAAGAACCAGATCCATTCTCCAGTGCCAAATGTCCCATTTGAGTGTTCGTTTTGTCACTCTTCCAAGCTGCCTTTGTACAGACTGGATTTGGGTAATTGAACTATTTGCCCAACCCCACATCTATAGCAGTGGTTTTCAACTGCCATGTCACAACATGAAACTGCCATGAAGAACCAGGAGGTGTTGCCGAAAGTTGGCGGCTGCACTGCTCTGAATTCTAGTGCCATCAGCTCCCTTGGCCCCGCTTCTTGGCTGAGCAGGATGAGGGGAGCTGGCGGCAGAGGCAGTCATGCTGGCAGCGTTCGTGAGACTGTGCTGCGCCAGAGACCCTCAGCAGCTCTCCCAGCCCGAGTGCTGTTGTGGGCTGCTACTCACCAGGCTCAGCCTGGGAACAGGGCATTGAGCTGCCAACAGTCCTGTGGCTGTAGAGGGTTTCTGGAGCGTTGCAGCCTTGGCTGTGGGGGAAAGCGGCAGTAGTGAGCATTGGGGGAAGTGGCATGGAGCTTCTGGCAGTGGAGTGAGTCTGTGCTGCCATAGAAACCCCATGTGGTAGTGAGCGGTGGTGAGGACTGGGGTGAACATGAGGTGGAAAAAGTCGTCACTGAAACAGCTGGTGGTGGTTTTTTTTTTTTCTTTTGGCAATGGAGCTCCTGTTTCTTGTGCCGCTAGTGCCAAATGCACCACGAGGAGCCGGTGGGGGGGTTACTTTTCACCACATTTGGCCTCCGTAGTCACCTGATTGATAGCCCCTGGTCTATACAGTCACCACACCAAATGACTGAAGGACTGTGAGAACTTAATTGGGACTGCTTCCTGCTAATCACTCAACCATTTGGCTTTCGCAGCAATTGACCTGTTTAAGCACAGTGTTTAAACAAGCTTCTCTAAACCATAATGCCATGCGAAGGAATCTAGAAGCATTTATGCCTGACTGTAATGGGAATTCTTTTGGCATAGTTGTTAGTTGGGTGGGGGCAGTGGTTAAAGCAGAGGCTTTGCTGGCGCTGGGCACCTAGGGCACATGACCCGAATCCCAGTGCCGGTGCCCTGGAATTGGGCCAGAGATCTGGGAGCCAGCCGTTGGTGGCCATGGCGGCACCATCCCCGGCTGCGGCTCTGGGGCCTGGCTGCCTGTGATGGGGAGTCCAGGCCTGGCCACCCGCACTGGTGGCGGCCCCGTTCCTGGCTGGGGATGTGGCATCCTGCCACCTGCGGCCACTTCTGGCTCTGTCCCCAGCTTGGGGGTGCGGGGTCTAGCTGCCTGTGGTGGCACGGTGGCTTTGGGTCCTGGCCCTGGCCAGGGGCTGGGGCATGCTGGGCGGGGGCAGGGCCCCGGTTAAAGTAAGAGGGAATGCCCTGGAGTGCTGCATTCTGGGGCCCCTAAAAATAGATGAACGCACTGCAACACAGTGTTCTGCCACGTTGCCCTAGGGCTGGATGAAGGAAGGGGCTGGGGTGAGCCTGGCCACCCCTTCCCCCCTTTCCCAGCACCTGCTACAGCCCTGCCCCAGGCAGCATGCATGGCCTGGACCCAGTCTCTGGCCTGTGCTCCCTCTCACTGACATCACAGCCTCCCAGCCCTTGGCCCGGCTGCTTGGCCATGTTGACAGCGTGAGTAAGGGGGCTGGGGTTGTTGGGGACAGGCGGGCAGCTAGTGGGGAAGAAGGGGTCGGGATGGTGGGATGGGGAAGTGTAGAAGGGGTTGGGGGGCTAAGGGGGGGTGGAGTGAAGATGCAGGAGCTGGGGGTGGGAGGTTAGGGCAGGTGGAGTGGGGACATGGGGGCAGGGAGCTTCGGGAATAGGGACTGGGGCTGAGGCGGACATGGGGAAGGAGGGCTCTGATGGGTGGCAGGCGTTTGTGGGGCAATAGCTGGGGTAGGGGCATGTGTTTGGGGGGGCAGTAGCTTCAGTGTGTGAAGGGGGCCTGGAAATTTGAGGTTTCTGGGGCCCAGCAAATTATACTTTGGGTGGTGGTGGGAGTGATGCCCCTGTCCAATATAGCTGTACTAAAGAGGGCTGATTTCATTCTGAGAGATGATACACCCACAGTGACAGACAAACTCCTGCGGTGTAGGCCACGTCTGTGGTGAGGCTATCCTGGCATAGCTGTACGAGGATTGTCTCCATGTTGTGGATGTATCCTGAGAAAATGTCAGTCAGTGATTGCAGTGTATGAAAGCTTGGTTCTGTTGGCAGCCAGCCCTAGACTTTCTCCTTTTTATGGCCTTGGTGGTTTGGCCTTTAGAACATGAGCCCTGTTTTCATAAAGCCAGTTAGCCAGCAGATATTAAATCTTCTTAGTGGGGCTGGAAGTTGCTTCTTTCCTTGGGTAACTGAGCATATCTTAAGTAGCATTCAGTAGGTTAATGTCTTTAACTAAAGAACGCAGACTGCCAAACACCACTGTCCTTTTTATGAAAGAGGCTTCTCTAATTACTGGCTATGGGAAATTGTGACTACTACTGGAAGTGGCAGAGTCGTTTTAAAGTTGTATACTTTTTGGCCATGTTTCAAACCCTGGAAGTGGGTTCTTTAGCACCAGGCTTCCCCTTATAGAACTCGCTACTTAGCGAAGTCCTGCCAAGCTCCACCAAAGATAGGCACCTCTATATAAATCAGGGGTCTCAAACCTCCACCTCTATATAAATCAGGGGTCTCAAACATGCAGCTTGTGGGCCACATGTGGCTCGTAAAGCTATTTCCTGTGGCCTGCAATGACATCATTGTTACCAGTATTTGCAGTATTGTTGTATGAAAAGGTTTCAGTGGTGCAGCCCTCAGGCTAACATACTAGTCCTCATGTGGCCCTCATGGTGATTTGAGTTTGAGACCCCTGATATAAATGAAACCAGAATTCCCAAAAAAGCTGAGTATGATACTAAGGGAACCAAGCATATGCATGTTCTCTTTGAGCAGATGTTAAAAAATATGTATAAAAAGCTGTTGCTTTGTCCTATTTTAGCATGCCAATGAAGATGTGGAGAGGATGCTGTTAGGAAACAAGTGTGACATGGAAGATAAGAGAGTTGTACCAAAAGCAAAAGGAGAACAGGTGAGAGTCAAGTAAGAACAAGTTTGCAAAGAAGTGTGTCACTGAGACCTTCTCCAGTGTGTAAAGACAGAGTATGGAACCCCCTCACTGTTGTAAAACTGAAGTTTGGTTTTTGGTTAGATCCTAGGGAATTAAAACTCTTATTTTAAGATCTTTCAAAAAATAGTATGACTGTTAGACTTTCTAATGCCTATGGACCTCGGAGAATCTTGCCTGGAGTTGTATTGTGAACATCTACCGTTTAGCCTCATCTGCTTTAGTCTGATCTCAAGTGGTTGGTCTCTTTCCTCTCTCTAGCTTCTGACATTCTCCTGTAAATCTTTTTGCTTCAGTTGTTTTTTACTGTGTGATGTAGTTTGGCAGCATATATTAGATTTTGTAACTTTTGTAATTTGTTATGTTCAAATGTCTCTTTCTGGGTATTTCAGGAAATTGACTCTAACTGCTGTTACTGTTTTTGTGCTCTCAGAGCATTAGACTATTTTACCTCTGTCTTAATCGGTGTGACTGGCCAATTAGTAGTCCTGTCTGCTGTACTGAAAACAAACAGTACACCTCCTAAAGCAAGCTGGTTTTGAACCACAGTTAACTTTGAGTACTAAAGTTTTACTATGTAAGTAAGGCTCTTTAATGTTTTACTGCTTCTTTTGGTTTAGATTGCGAGGGAGCATGGTATTAGGTTTTTTGAAACTAGTGCGAAAGCAAATATAAACATTGAGAAGGCATTCCTCACATTAGCAGAAGACATTCTTCGAAAGGTAAGTGCCTATGGAATTTTTCTCTAGACTGCTTATTTGAAAAAGCCCAGATCTATTAAAATACAAATCAAAACTGTCAAAACCTGAGAATTTAGCTGAACTGGCATGGATTCAAATTGTAAAATGGTAACAGACAAGTTCTGCAGATGTGCTATATAGAAGGGGGATGCTGTATGCTTTAGTTCATCACTTTGTTGTGATAAGGGTGTGGTCTATCCAGCTGTGCATGGAAATAGAAACTTTAATGGTGCTAATGTTGCTGGGTTTTGGGAAGACACAACACTCTAGACCTCTGTGCTTCAGTCTGAAAAACAGGATATTTTCATAGTTCTGCAGGGTATTTTGGTAAAGGAAAAGAAATAGAAACATAGCTTCTGTTCTGCAATACAGCAACATGCTAGTGAATTGTTTAGATCAGATTGTAAACAGCTGAAAATAGAAGTTAGCATCTGAGCAAAACCACTTGAGCTAAAAGTTTCAGTGAGGTCTAACCAAGCTTGAGTCCCATGATGCAGGCAAACCTTTGAAGATATGTGCAGGTACTTCACAGAAAGTCTGTTCTAATCACCAGACTAGATACTCAGAACTGGAAAGCAAGCCAAATGGAAACCAGTGTTTTAAAAAGCCCCTGTGGTAGATGATTACCCAAGAAGGAATTGAAAATGTAGAGCAAACGTGTAGCTGTTGTAAGTGATTTTTTGAAAATGGCTTATGCTAAAAATAGCAAGTCTTACCTACTGGAAAGACTGTCTTGCCTAAACAGTAGCCAAAGAAGAGGCAACTTGTCTCAGCTGCCTACCAAAAAGCACTAAAAGAGCCATTCTCTGAACCTAGAATATTCTGACGATGAAGAATTTTTAGAACAGCCCACGTTGGTGATACTCAAAATCTGTTTTAAGCTAATTGTCTGAATGGCTTCATGGTGTATTCAGTGACTTGCTGGTAAAATAAGCAAAGCCACAGAGCAAGTCCCAAAAGCAAGGGCTAGAAGCAAGGTTAGGTTTATTTAATGGGGGCCCAAGCTGCAAAGATATTTTGTTTGTGAGAGTTTTCAGGTGTGGAAGGATTGGTTCATCTCTGCTACAAAATTTGACTCCAGATCACAAAATTCCTTGAGGGTTTAGGGCCACATACAATTTTTGGGCTTATATTAGGTGGTAACATGGTCTCTTGGGCATGCTTATCTCTCTTCAGTGCTGAATGTTTGCACCTCTTCATTATTTAATTGGCGTTACTTTTGGCTTGTTTCATTACAGACCCCTGTAAAAGAACCCAACAGTGAAAATGTAGATATCACCAGTGGAGGTGGGGTGACGGGCTGGAAGAGCAAGTGTTGCTGAATGGTATCCTGTATCATCAATCGCCATCCACCACCCCTCTTTTCTCGCTGTGAAATAAACCACTCTGCCCACTTTTAACCTTAAATGAATGTTTCGTTCCTCATCTTAACAAAGCTCCAGCCTCCCTTGGTTCTTCCATTTAGGACAGCTTGCTGACTATAATTTTCTTGACAAAAATGTATAGAAAAATCATGTCTGTAACTTCATTTTTTAATGTATATGCTCAGCTCACCACTACATTTTGGTTGTATTATAGTCCCGTTCCTGCCATTAAAACTTAGAGCAATCATTTCAACCCTCTTCTGCAAAGTGTATAAGAATAAAAGTTAGAATTAACAATTGATTTTGTACAACAGTGGAATCTTCTGTTATGGATAATGTGCTTGAGTCACCATGTTCTATAGACATGCATCAGCAAAAAAGCCAGGAAAATCTCATTTTCGCCCTGAGTATGTAAATGGGGTTTATTTTGTCCTGTGCCTTATGTGGAAAGGAACTTTTTTCCTCTTTTGTTCTGGTGGAAGCATGTGCAGGAGACGTACCATCCATACTTGACCATTTTAAAATATTAAACTCTTTTGTGGTTGCTTTACTGTGATTGTTGGTGTAGTGAATCGAGGACAAAGGGGGGTGCAAAAACCTTAAGTTTATCTGCTAAGTCTCCTTTTGGGCGACCTAGCCATTCAGAACTGTTCCCGCTGCCATTTTTTCCTCACTGGTGATGTCTTTCCTTTTGCCTGCATGCTGCTTTTATTTGCTTTTCTTCATAGTGTGATGTGTTAATTAAAAAAAGATGGCAACCTGGTGTGCTTGCCAAAGTTAATACAAAGCACTGGTTGAGCTTTCATGATAAAAAGTTATGCCTACTAATTTCCCTCTCGCCAATGTCAATTCACTAGTATCTCCCCTCTCTCCTCCTGTGTAGCCTTTGGATTTATGAT
Source organism: Podocnemis expansa (assembly GCA_007922195.1). Classification (NCBI taxonomy): domain Eukaryota; kingdom Metazoa; phylum Chordata; order Testudines; family Podocnemididae; genus Podocnemis; species Podocnemis expansa. The sequence goes on along the minus strand of ML682080.1, from coordinate 302,041 downwards.
AGGGATGAGGTATTTGCATGCACTAGCTTTTGATGGAGGGTGATGTGGCTGTCTTTCTCTGTGTGTGAATATAACATGCAGTTCCCAAACTGACAACAGTAAACATGAACTTAGTCTCAAATAGCTGCTCGAACAGGGCATTTGGCAGCCTAGCAAAAGGTTAAATAAACCAGTCTTTTAAAAACAGAAACCAAAAAAAGGGAGGGGGGGCAGCAATTGTTAACTGTTGCCTCCCCTACAACTTTCAGTTTTTCTAGCATTAGAATTTCTAATTTGTTCAGCATGGTCACTGAGCTGCTCATTAATCCTGCGACTTGTGCGGGGAGCTAGTCTTGGGATCTCTGTGGCTTTGCACCCCATGGGGATTAACTTGCTTTTCTGCTGTGCTTTCATGCTTCATCTGGAGACAAGGGGATGCAAGCATGACCCCTGTTTTTTCCCCAAAGCCACCTGTGCTGAACTAATTGAATGGCTTCATCCATTTCTAGCAGAGAAGAGAGTTGAAGAACCACAGGCTAATTTAGATTTCTCACATTCAATTGAGTGTCTTGTTAATGAGACTATTTTAACATCTGTTGGCTTGCCTATAACGAACGAAGGAGGATTCTCCAGCAAAGAACACACATGAAAGTTGCCAATAGATCCCCTAAAATTTGCTTTTCTGAATCTGACTGGCTTGGCCTTACCTTTTGTGCACTTGGTTGCTTGATCTTTAACTAAACAATGAAATCTGCAAATGACCCTGACTTGACTTTAATGAAATGAGTGTTTTAACATTCAGATTATTTTGACCTGCTATCAGTGTGCAACTTCACTGATGTCTCTCTCTCTTTGTCTTGGTTTTGGCAGTTTCTCTCCTGTACTCATTAACCCTGTCCAGTTGAGTAGCTGTTGCGGGGAGGGGAGGCAAGAAACTGGGACTCCGGGTGATAAATGGACACTGTTTTGTTTCTCACGTATTCAACATATTGATCTGCATTGTAAATAGAATATGGCTAACTTTTTTGTTTAAATCTGCACTTTCTAACATCAAAAGGGAAAATGGAGTATACATCAATTTTTGTATGGTCTGTTTAAAACATGAGGTCTTTATTTGCTTAATGGGGGTTTAGCCCTACTTCTGTAAGTCTGTTGGGATCCTTTGTAGAAGCTGTGTTCATTAAACACCAAGCGGTTAGAGAACAGTCCACTCTGATACGACTAGCTACCAATTCAGTTTCATATTCTACTGAACAAGTTAAATAAACTGAAATATTTCTAGATGGTCTATTTCTGTTCATATAAACATGATTTCCAATTGTGTGGGACTCAGCTTTCATTTACTCATGAACAGTAACACCCTGTGTTTGAAAAGAGAATATGTAAACGCATCTGCTAAAGAAACCACTCCAGTTAAATAGTTGCAATATCTTTGTATTACTGCTTTCTAGCAAAACAAGGAATCTGGTGGCACTTTTAAAGACTAACACAGTTATTTAAAGTGGCTTGTAAATTTGTACTTAGAAGAAGAAACATCCTCCCAATGTGCCGAATGAAGTCTGTTGGCTGAAGAAAAGTCTGAAAGGAGGGTCCATGTGCCTTTTTCATGGAGTCATCTGCGTTCTAAAATGTGCTATTGTCCATGTTAAACATTCATCAGATTAATTAAATCTCTGAAGTAATGCTGGTGAAGGTGTCTAAGGTCATCAGCTTTCAGAGAAATAGTGACTGTGCTACCTTTTAGCCACTGTGAAAAGAATTAACTTTTAAATTTCCATTCCAAATTTAACTTGGTGTATCCATTTTATAATGGTTTAGTATTTTAAAACCTCATACTCCTGTCCACTGGGTACAGAGCCAAATCACCTGAACGCTAACTTGTGCTGAGTAACGGGATGGCTAACACAACTGCAATCTGTCTGATAATATGGAAAACCATGTTTCTAGCTAGGGGAGTCATGGCTAAAGAAACACGCAGCCTTGATTGTAAGGTCTAGGAGATCTAACTGATTAAAAATAAATGACAAGCAGTTGTGTGGCACTTTAAGACTAACAGATTTATTTTTTGCA
>ML682080.1:257669-289992 GCA_007922195.1 Podocnemis expansa | reverse complement strand
TCCCCCTGGTCTCCCACATAGTCACTTACCTGTGGGCTTTGGTCTCCTTCCCCTGTCAGACCTAGTTTAAAGCCCTCCTCACTAGGTCAGCCAGTCTGCGTCCAAATACGCTCTTCCCCTTCCTCGAAAGATGGAGTCCATCTCTGCCTAGCAGTCCTTCTTCCTGAAACAGCAACCCATGGTCAAGGAAGTCAAAGCCCTCCTGACGACACCATCTTCACAGCCAAACGTTCATCTCCAGGATGCATCTGTCTCTGCTCAGGCCTCTACCCTTGACCGGAAGAATCGAGGAGAACACCACCTGTGCTCCAAACTCCTTCACCCGCGCTCCCAGAGCCCTGAAGTCACCTTTGATCTGCCGAGGATCACCTCTTGCAGTATCATTGGTTCCCACATGGATGAGAAGCATGGGGTAGTAGTCAGAGGGGTGGATGATTCTCGACAATCCCTCCATATCGTCTCAGATGTGGGCACCTGGCAGGCAGCATACCTCTCGAGAGACCTTGTCAGGGCGACAGATGGGTGCCTCCATACACCTCAGAAGTGAGTCCCCAACCACCACAACTCTACATTTCCTCTTCGCTGTAGTGGCTGTGATCCTCCCAGCCTCGGGGGTGCATGGCCTCTCCTCTTCCACCTCCTTCACCGTCTCTAGCACCGCATAACGATTTTTCACCACAACAGAGGGTGGGTTGTGGGCAGGGGTGGAGCACTGCCTACTGCCGGAGGTAACCAGCTGCCAGTGTCCTCCCCCTGCCACAGGCTCCCCATCCAGCTCCAGTGTTGTGGCAGTAGTCTCTGGTACCTGGTCAGTGCCCTCCATCTTGCACTTCTCCTCGTGGATGCTGTCGAGGAACTTCTCCAGGGTGTGGATACTCCTGAGCCGAGACACCTCCTCCTGTAACTCTCCCACCTGCCTCCTGAGAGATTCCACCAGCAGGCACCTGTCACATCGATTCATCTCCGCAGCCTGATCATCAGTGACAGGGAACTGCAGGCCGCAGTCCCTGCAAGTCCACACCAGGGTCTGGGCAGAGATTTCCATGCTCAGGATGTCTGTCTGGCTACAGGCACAGGTAGAGGAGACAGAAGGGGCACTGGCAGCAGTGCGGCTCCTCTTCACCATCGTGGCCTCACCAAACTTCTCCCCAAACTCCCTCTCAAACTCCCCATTTGCTGTCCCCTGTTCGTAAGCTCCCCCTGGTCGCTCAGCCACTGGCTTTTAAAGCCTTACCACTCAGCCCCCCCAGCCCAGCTCCTCCAGGCTGCTGCTGGCTGTGCTTCCCCGCTGGGGGACACGGCCAGCATGGACTACGAAGCTGCGGTGCGTAGCTCCTGGCGCCTGCTGGCCCCACCCCATGCTCAGCAGGGTGAGAGGGGAGTGGGGTGGGTTGGCCCACCCTGACCCACTGCTGCTGGGCACAGGTGTCAGCCCCAATACTGAGGTCTGGAGGCTGCCCACCACTTCTAGGGGGCAGAACCATCCCTATGGGGGTGCAGGGCCTCCACTCAGCTCCCCCTGCAGTGAGAGGCGGGGCTGGCTGGCCCAGGAAAGGGGCAGGCCCCTTTGTCCCCGTGCCAGCCATTGCATGCTGGGGACCAGGTGAGCTGGCCAAAAGTGGCACCCAGCTCAGCTCTCCCGATGCCCCCCCGACACCATGCGCACTGCTTTCGGCTCTGTGCTGGAGCAAGGGAGGGCAGGAGGCACTGCAGCTGGGGCTGGGGGGGTAGCCATACGGGCCCTGCCCCCTCCCCACTGCTCCAGCACCACCGAAAGCAATGCAAGTGGCGGGGGGTGGGGAGCGGAGATCGGGAGCACTGAGCTGGGTGCAACTTTTGGCCAGCTCACCCAGTCCTTGGCATGGTGGGGGCCAGCGGTGCGGACCCTGCACTGCCCTGCTTGGCAGGACAGCGTGGGCACCCAGAACTGTGTGGCCCAGGGCAATCACCCCTCTCGCCCCCCCATGGACGGCCCCAGCCTGACCCCGGAAGACCACCTGCCACCGCGAGGCCAGGTGCCAGTCCCAGCCGCAAACTGGAGGCCTGGACCTGCCCCCTTTTGCCACTGCCTCCAGCACCCACCGAGGGTGAGGTGGGCAGGGCTGGTGCAGGGGTCAGCAAAGATTGCTGACCCCTGGATTACTATTTAATTGATCAATTTATTCCAAAATCTCTTCTATTGACACCTATCTGTTGGACAGTTATAGAATCATAGGGTTGGAAGAGACCTCATGAGGTCATCTAGTCCACCCCCCTGCTAAAAGCATGACCACTCTCACTAAATCATCCCAGCCAGGGGTTTATCTACTGGGCCTAAAATATTTCCAAAGATGCAGAGTCCACCACCTCCCTAGGTAACCCATCCCAAAGCTTCACTGCCCTCCTAGTGAGAAAGTTTTTCCTAATATCCAACCTTGACACCCCAGCTGCAACTTGAAACTATTGCTCCTTGTTCTGTTCTCTGTTAGAAGAACAGCCTAGTTCCCTCCCCTTTGGCAAACCCCTTCAAGTGACTGAAGGTTGCTATCAAATCCCCCCCTCAGTCTTCTCTTCTGCAGACTAAAGTAAGCCTAGTTCCTTCAGTCTCTCCTGGTAAGTCATGTGCCCCAATCCCCTAATCATTTTTGTTCCCTTCCACTTGACTGTTTCTAATTTGACAACATCTTTTCTGTAGTGTGAAGCCCAAAACTGGATATAATATTCCAGGTGTGGCCTCACCAGTGCCAAATAGAGGGGAGTAATCACATCCTTTGATCTGTTGGCAACACTCCCACTGATGCAGCCCAATATGCCACTGGCCTTTTTGGCAACAAAAGCACATTGTTGACTCACATCCAGCTTCCTGTCCACCATAACCTCCAGGTCCCTTTCTACACTGCTGCTATTAGCAGATCACTCCCCAGCCTGTAGCAGTGCATGGGGTTTTTCTGTCCCAAGTGCAGGACTTTGCACTTGTCCTTGTTGAACCTCATGAGATTTCTATTGGCCCACTGCTCCAGTTTGTCTAGGTCTCCCTGAATCCTGTCCTTGCCCTCCAACGTGTCTACCATTCCCCCCAGCTTGGTGTCATCCACAAACTTACTAAGTGTGCAGTCTATCCCATCATCTGGATCATTAACGAAAATGTTAAACAGAACTGGCCCTGGGACCACCCCGTGGGACACATCACTCAGCCAGGATCAACACATGGCCAGGAGCAAAACATCTCGAAGAACACTGGTTACAGGTGAGTAACCTCTTCTTTTTAAAGGATGCCTTTTGCCTCTAAGCACTTCCTGTTACTTTGGTTAGTCTTTGTGATGCTTTTTTGGTCTTCTGACTATGGTGTTAATTTTGGCTATACATTTCATTTGCATCGCTTTGGTGGTGGTGTTAAAAAGTTTGCAGGCAGGTTGCAGGCATTTCATTTTGGTAACTATACCTCTTAATTTCCACTTAACCAACTTGCTCGTTATTGTGTAGCTCCCCTTTCTGAAGTTATGTGCTAATGTGTTAGGCTGCTTTGATATTCTACTCCCCACCTCAAAATGAAGTTAAATTTAATTACATTATGGAAATTTGTACTGAGTGTGCCTTGTGGGGTCTCATTTTAAAAGTCTTGGTCTGTTGAATATTACCGTTCTATTGGCTTGTATGTGCTGCCATACCACAGGTGAAGAGAGGTACCAGCGAGCGAAACACCGGGGGGCCACCTGGTACCTCTTCAGAGGTGGAAATCTAACAATTATATAGCAGTGGTGAATGGGGGGTTTCCAGGTTGCTATGGGAGCACAGAGTGTCATAGGAGGATGGGGATTCAGGGGTGACTGAGTGGGGTTTTGGGGACACACGGGGATGGGGAGAGGGGGTGTTTGGGTGGGAGTGTGTCACCACTTGGGGCTGGGGGGAGGGAATGCAGGGACACACATGCCTGACAGTAAAGGAGCGGCTAGGGGCCAGGCCACTCTGCATGGGGGAGTCCCTTGCACCCCAGAAATCCTGTTCCACACTTCTCTTTACCCACACCCGACAATCTTCCAGGTTCACTCCCAAGTTCCTTTCCAGCAATTGCTTCCGTCTCCCTCAAGTCCTCCCTTACCCCGAGTTCTGCAAGCCTTTGCACTGCTCCTGAAGGGTGCAGGACATACATTTCTGTATTGTAGTTTAAATGAAGTATTGCTCAAAATTCTGTATTAATATGCCTAGCAAGGAATTTATGTGCCAAAAAACCATTTACTGAGTCTTTTCATTGTCTCTATAGTAACAAGCATAGTTCCTGACAGGTAATTTGAAATAAGTTACCAAAATGGTGTGATTATACTGTGGGGTTTTGACAAATAAACTATGCAGAATTCTGCAGAATTTTCAAACCTTGTGCACAGAATTTTTTCATTTTCCGGCTCAGACTTCCCTCCAAAGTAAATGGGGCCCCTCTCCTGGTTCTCCTGTCATAAAAGTGACTAATAAAAACAATCCATTTTGTAAGGAAAGTCAGCGGGTCTAACCTGAAGGCACAGGGGTGGCAAAGAGGCTGGCTGTGAAAAATAAATAAAGCAATCAGCTCTCAGTAGCTGCTAGGGTAATATCTTGCTGTGGGGATCCCCAATTACCAGAGTTGGTTTGGTCAGATGAAGTACTGTTTCCATCTGCGGGTGCTATGGCTGAACCAGTATTCTCCCCAGGACTTTAAATTAAAGGGGTGTAGGGGGGGTGTTGGGGTGCTCACTAAATTGGTAGAACACTATTACTGGCTGAGAATGGGGCCGGGGGGGTGCTGGGAAATTCAGGGGAGTGTTAGGGAAATCTCTGGGCTGAACATCATTCCTAGGAGAATCTGTTCATTAGCTGCATTGATCTCTCTGAGGGAAGCAGTTAACCTTGGCTGAAGGGATGAATCTTCGCGGACACGCTTGGAGAGATGTGAGCTGTTCCCAGGGCTTTTCATTTCCTCAGGCAGCCCCCGCGAGTTGCAAGGCCTGTCCTCCCAGCTCCTGTAGCCTTGATAAACTGGGCAGGAACTGAAAGCCACGACCGAGAGCAGGCTGAGTAGGGACCCTGGGAACAGCCCTGAGGTCTGAGAGTCCTGCGAGCGCGGTCTCTTGGCTCCAGGGGGAAGAAAGTCAGCCTCGTCCCTGCACAGGGTAGTGAGTCCTAGAGCGAAACTGGTCCCAGCGCCCTGGAGAGGAGCAGCTGAGCCCAGCCCCGATAATTAATTTCCAATGGGATAGCCATGTTAGTCTAGTCCAGCAAAAAAACCAAGGAGTTGTGTGGCACTTAAAGACTAACAAATTTATTTTTCACATATAAATAAATGTTAATCTTTTAAGTGCCACACGACTCCTTGTTTTTTTCCCGATAATGAAGTCACTCTGCTACGAGCATGCAGACTGACCGAGTTGCTCTCATTCTCATTCATCATTAGGGAGAGGCCTTCAGTTTATTTTCATTTTAAGGCCACTTTAAAGGCCTCCACGCAAGTCTTTTGGTATTTCCCTCATACAAATGGTCCATCCTGAGTCCTCCTACTCTTAGACTTTGACGTTTGTTGGCACCCTCTAATGGTACATTTTATTATTGCATCAGGTTAAAATGGCATGTGGGCATGAATGCCATTTTTATTTCTGAATATAATTTTAATATAATTTTGAGGGATAATGTCAATTTTTACAGCATTTCCTTCAAATTTTAGAGATTTACTTTTCTCTGTAGTACAAAATTACAGATTTGAAGTATTTCTTTAAAGGTTCAATTTCCATTTACAGCTCAATTTACATTTTCTAGGAAATTAAGGCACAGTTTGGACACTTAATTATTTACTGACAGATGCCAAGAGCCATGCAGTGAAAGCTTTCTAGCAGTTAAAGCACAATCTGTTCCCATCACATGTCATAAGATACAAAGGAAATAACCTTTAACCAACCTCTAAATTCTCAAGATTAGGGGGAAAATAGTTTTCTTACTCTGCCTTTCTGTGCATTTCAGTGAGCGGTGATGGAGATGCGTATTGCCCCTTCAGTTTGTGTGAGCAGTACAAGACAAGCGCTGAGTGACATTTACCAATAAAGATCCAACCCTGCCAAGGCCTGCAGTGGATGAAGTTGTGGTGTGGGAACGTACAGTGGCGTTAGCTACTATCTGAAGATGTTTTAAGACTCTAACTAGGCACAAAACTCCCTGTGTATCAGCGGCCTTACTCAGACCTGGCTTAGCTGAGAGCATTTCTGTTCAGCATGTGCAAATGTTGGCTAGGCGCTGCTGAGAGAAGAAGGGAATGGCCTCTTCAGCCTCATTCCGCCTTGTAGATTTTAATCCTTGTTATGTATTCCTTAAGTGTTTCTCATTCTGAGGGGTCCTGCACTTAAAACTCACAGGTTTAAAATTCAGAGTCCTTTCTGGTCTGCAGTGAACCCTCCAGACTTTGAGGTTCTGGTCCTGCAGTCGGATTCTCCTAGGCAGAGCATGGGGTCTTCATGAAGTTCAGTAAATCCATTCGGGTGCAAGGCTCTGCTCACGTAGAGCCAACTGCAGACACGAGTCCTCATGGTGTGTCGTCCACCTAGGTGGCTCTCTGCCCTTTCTGATTTTAATCAGCTGATGCTGGTCAAATGTTTGCTGCAGAAACTGATATTCAAGATCCAGGGGGATAGCCATGTTAGTCTTGTTCAGCAAAACAAGCAAGGAGTCCTGTGGCCCCATCTTCAAAGCATCTGATGAAGAGGGATTTTCTCCCGTGAAAGTTCAGATGATAAACATATTTGTTAGTCTTTAAAGTGCCACAGGATGCCTTGCTTGATTTTTCAGGAGTAAACTGAATTTTTAGCACGACGTTTTTCCCCAAGAAGTGTTTTTTATTGCAAATTTTGATTTTTTTTTAATTAAAAAAAAAAACCTCCAGCATTTGCATTCAGCTCACCTGCTCCAGGTTCTTGTGGGACCCATAGTTTGGTGGCATCACGTTCCCATCAACTCTGTGGGCTGGGCTCCTAGTCCACACTGCATCTGCCGTGATGCTTCATGGCTAGGGACTCACCCTGAGGGAAAATGGTGCTGCCTCATGGGAGATGTCATCTAACCAGGGAGCTAGCCTAGGGAGAAGAATGGGAAGTGAAACATTTTGGTTTTAAATGTTTTGTCAAAAAGTGGAAATCCCCCCCCTGAGTAATTTTCCAACTACATTTGGTATCAGCTTATTCAAAATTCACGCTGTAATCCACACCCAGGGGGAAGCACCTCAGAGGGGGCTGCATGTTCCCTCTGCTAACCCTGGGTGGGAGCTGCTCACCTTTCCAGTTTCCTCCCTAATCCAGCCAATGCTGGTTTCCTGGATCTCCTCATGCCACCCCCCGGGCAGGGTTCAACAGTTGCAAGATGGATCTGAAAATCTTGAGAATTTGGTTCTCTTTCTTTGCCCTCTGTATTCTGGGCCTTTTGTGTCGGACAGGGGCCACATCGCTATCTCCATCACAGGCTCTTGTCTTGCCTGCTTCCCTAACCACAGCACCCTGCGTCCATGAGGACAGGCCGGCTTAACTCCCATGGAGAACAAGGGGGGAGGGCAGCCATCATTAGCAGGGCCAGTTGCACTTCTGTATGATGCGAAGGCTGCTGGGAAAGGTATTCATCAAACAGCTATAAAGTGAGCAGCAGTAAGTTCAGACCTGAAATTAGGTGAGCGTGTCTGACCATCAGAGGAGTGAAGATCTGGAGCAGTCTCCCAAGGGGAGCTGTGGGGGCAAAAATCCTAACTAGCTTCCATCCTGCGCATGAGACGTTTCTGGAGGCAATGCTGCGATGGGCCATAACCGATTCACAGCTAGAGCACCAGTGGCTGGTCTGGGGCGCTGGATGAGGACGGCTCTGAGTTACTACACAGAGTCTTTTCCCGCGTGTCGAGCTGGTGGCTTTTACCCACATGCTCAGGGTCTAACTGATCACTGTAGCTGGGGTCAGGAAGGAAAGTTTCCTCGGGGTCAGATTGGCAGAGACCCTGCAGGGGTCACCTTCCCCTGCAGCCTGGGCCCGTTGCAGGTTTAAACTAAAGCAAATGGTGGACTCTCTGTCACTTGAGGTTTCTAAGTCAATTTGAGGATGTCAGTGACTCAGTCAGAGGTCAGGGGCCTGTTACAGGAGTAGGTGAGGCTCTGGTCTGACGAATTCACCGGGGTGGTAAAAATCTCTGAGGCTCACTCAGGGGCAGAAGTACCCACCTGCCATCCCACACCCCCTCGTGGTGGGCAGGGGATGTACACCCAGACGCGGGGGCGGTCGCCCCCACAAGTTCTTGTACCAGCTCACCCCCCGTGGCCTCTCCTACTTTGGTCCTGAGAGCAGCAAAATCTGCTTGTTCCCCCTGCCTAGGTGAACTCAGGGGTGAGGGTCAGAGCGGACAGGAGTGTAGGACACCTGGAGGGGAGCTGGACTGAGCCTAGGGTGCAAAGGGGACTAGGACAAGGATGTCTGGGAAAGGGTCAGAGCAGGGGAAATAGGGCAGAACAGCAAGTGGGCAAGATAGATCGGGAAGGGCAGGAGGAGGCAAGACAGGGCAAAAAAGGGAGCGGACAAAAGAAAAGAGAGAAAAATGCGGGTGAGTGAGGATGCACAGCTCAGCCCAGCTCCAAGAGACATGTCAGGCCACAGTCCTCCCTCCCCTTCTCTGCAGCATGACCCTGTGGCAAAGGGGGGGGGGCACACATGGGGGGATGATGTCTTTGCCTGGCTGATGCACCCCCATGTCTCCTTGACAACCTGCTTTCTCGACTGAGCCTGTGAGTTGATCCGTCTCCTGGAGTCTGAAGTTGCGCTGGTGGGGAGGGCACGAGAGACCCACAAACCCACTGCCTCCCAGCTGTCTCAGCTGGCCAGCTCCCATTTCTCAGTCTCTGCTCTTGGCCCCACTAGATCTCGAATCTAGCAACCCCGGCAGCAGGGGTTAAACTAAGCTGGACTGGCCTGGAACAATCTTTCAGGGCCCACTAATTTTAGGAGCTCAGCATGCCAGGCCCCCTAAATATAGAAAATGGTCCTGGAACGCTGCGTTCCGGGGCCCATTGCTGAAAAATAGTGGGACTCAGAATGCAGCTTTCTGGTTCCATTTTCTATTTTAGAGGCCCAAATACGGGGCCCCTAAAAATAGCAGGCCCCAGAATGGCATTCTGTCACACATTTTGGCAGGCAGGGGAGGAGGGAGGGCTCTCCTGCACATGCACAGGCTGCAGAGTTTCCTGGCCCAGTGCGCTGCCTGTGAGTACAGGGTGCGGCCTGGTTAGCGCTAGGAGGAGTATTGGGGGGGCACCTGAGTTGGGGGTGGGTATTGGGGGCAGGGGTGGATTTTGCAGACAGGGTAATGGATATGGGGGGGGCAGTAGCTGGGGTGCTTGAAGGGGCCCAGATGTGTAGTGGGGGGGCCCAGACATGTGGCAGGGGGCCGCTCAATTAGGAGGGTTCCAGGGCCTGCCAAATTATACTTTAACCCCTGCCTGGCAGGTCTCCTGCTCTGAGACTGCAAAAGAATTGCTCACTCTTGTTCTTCCAGATGCCTTGTGTCCCATTCACCTGCCTGGTGCGCCTGCCCCCCCAGCGTCCTGTTCCTCCTGCGACAAAGGGGATGGGGGGGGGCCCCCCTCGACTGGCTACTCTTCCTCCTGTCACATATGGCATGAGTGCAGTCCACCAGCAGAGGGCTCTGCAAGCCAAAATATGGGCAGTGGAGCGCTGGGCCATTGTCCTGTCAGAGCCCCAAGGGCCAGCTCAGTCCGTGGGCGATTCCACGCTGGCTGCTGCCTCATGTGGCCTTCCTCAGGTGCACCCTGAAGGGTGGTGGGCATTCAGCCTGCCCAAATGCTTCGTGCTGGACACACAGTATATAGCACGGCATTGTCTTGGTTCTTCCTCTATCACCGTGTCATGAGATGGAGCCCTGGAGCATCTGCCTCCTGTGTGCCGCAGCTGTTCTGTTAGTTTAGGGTTTCTAGCAGGGACCCCACATGGGGGGAATAATGTACATTTTATCTGGGCGTAGTCCAGGCTGCAATCCCCATTACCAGGGGCCTGCTTTACAGGATTGAACTGGGCCCAAAAACTGAAGTTTGGGCCCCAGTTTCTAGTTGTTAGGATAGAATTAATTAGCTGGCAGTGGGGGGCTTGGGGTATCTTTCCCCCCTTTCTTCCTCCCCAGTTTTACCAGAAAGCCTAGCTGGGCTAGCCAGCTGCCAAACACTGGCTGTCCGTCTTGTTGGAAGGCTATTCTGAGCAGAGACGGCTACTCAAAATGGCTCCATTGTGTAAAACTGTCCCATAGCTTCCCAAAATGTGAGGTGCACCATGATCTCCTGTCTGGTGTTTGGAAAAATTGGGATACAAAATGGAGGCTTTGAGGATGGAGCCCTTTCTTCAACCTGCATCCAAAGTCAGGCCACCCCTTTCCATGCAACTGACAGACCCTGCTTTCTTTCAGCTTCGGACAAAGTCTCCCCTGAAAGAGAGTGGACTTTGGAGGACTCAAGGAAAGATCCAGAGAAGAACAAATGATGAGTCTTATGGTTCTTTTGAAGACTAACAAATGTATTTATTGCATGTGTTTTCATGGGAGACAATTCCACTTTGCCAGCTAGCTGAAGAGGGAGATTTTCTCCCACGAAAGCTCATGCGGTAACTATATGTGTTAGTCTTTAAAAGTGCCACAGGACTCCTTGTTTGTTTTGGTGACCTAGACTGACATGGCTGCCCTTTTGGAACTCTCCAAAGAAGAGTCGCTCAGTCTCGAACCTCAAGGAGCCAGCTTGCCAAATACCCTAGTTTCCTACTAAGTCTGTGGTATGAGGCCTCAACTGTTTGGCTCAACACCATGGAGGCGGGGACCCTTCCTCCAGTACCAGCAAAGCTGTGAGATCCAAGAGCACATTAGAAAAGCACAGCTCCAGCAAGCCCCTCAGTACCATCTCTGAAGGACAGGGTGGCCCAGATCATCACTTGTTTAGACTGGCACCATCTAATGAGACTCGCCATTGACCCCTCACAATACCAGACATCTGCAGCCCCAAATCAATGGTATCAACTGCCTCAATGGCTTCATTGGCAGCAAGTTGTTTGATATGGCAGGAAGTCTGCTATTCCAAGGACTTGTCCATCTTAGAGAAGCCAGAGTTCCCACTGCTCATGGGGAACCGAACAAGTCTCTGGACTGGGATGATCATTTCCCAGTGCTGTGCTGCAGGACTCTCTATTCCCTCTCTTGCCCACTTGGGTGGGCACCGAGGCAGATGAAGAAGCCATTCAGTCAGTCTCCTCTTTAGCGGTGGAGAGCTCCTCTCCACACCCAGACAGGAATAAATACTTGACAAAGATCCTCATCCATGGCAGGATGGTGGGATCAGTCCTGGGTGTCATCCCCTCTCTCATATGTCCACCCTCCTGCCCATGCCTATACTGAGATCTTTGGGTGACACAACAGCAGTGATTTGCCAGTCCTGCAACTCCACTGCCCCCACAGCCTAGGGTTACACAGTCTCCTGTATTAACTCCCCAGCATGAAGAGACCTTTGACGACCAGGAGACGAGGGTGGAGAAGGAAGCCACCCCTCAAATTCTGATCTGACCCTCATTGCTCAACAAAGCTATCTTGTTTCCACCACTGTCAATGGGCGCAAGGTCCAGGACCTTGTGAAGAGTGGGGCTAACACCATCCAGATACCTCTGGAGGAAATTAAACACTCATACACCACAAACTCCTGGACAATCTACAGCTGCCAACACCCAGCTGGGTTGTGCCATCTCTTAATGAAGGACTCCTTGATCCAGCAAAGAAGGTGTGGCAAAGTCCTGCTACCATCCCGTCACCTTGAAAAATGGAAGGGTAAAAAATATTATGTTCCAGGGATTCAGCATTTTTGTCCTTTATCTCTTTCTATCCCGCCCCCCCTCCCCCCCAAAAAAAACCCCCTCTGGCAGTGGATGCTGTAAATGTGAGTGGAAAACAACATTACTTCAGGTCTTCCCCTTATAATAAGGACCAGAAGACATTAGACCTTCCTGGACAAAGGTATCTTCATTGCGACCTTGCAGTTTTGATGTGCAAGCTATCAGATGCTCGTGTCTGTATGTGACTTCACCAATTCCCACAAGCTTGCAGCTTTTAGTGAACATCTTCCTCAGAAGCACAGAGACCACTTCCAGGCCATCATCATGGAGGGTCAACTAGTGGCCAGAACCTCTTGCCAAGCATCCTTAGATGCAGTAGACCTTGCTGCTAGATCCATCTTCACGGTGGTCATTATGTGCTCTCTGAGGTCTTGAGAGACATTCAGAATACTTTTGAGGACCTTTTGTTCAACAGAGAGATGCTTTTTTACAGGGAGTACAGTTTAGTCCTTACACACGCTGAAGAAATCCAAGGCCAGGTTGAAGGCTCTTACACCCCTACAGGCAAGAAAGCAAGCAGGTCTCAGACGCCTAGAGAATATTCCCTGCCCTGTTCTCTGGACTTCACAGAACCCCCTAGAAAGAGACAAAGATTTCAAAGGATGAGAATGCAGACCCAGCCTGATCATAGGTGGCTGTCTAGGGCACCAGGCTTTAAGGGGCACCAAATTAGATAGAAGATAATTTTTTTCTCTATTTTAAAAAATACTAACATATTATCATTTTGCTCTATATTGAAGGACAGGAGGTGCTAAAGTCATAGTTCACCTAGGGCAGGCATCTCAAACTCAGATCACCACAGGAGCCACATGAGGACTAGTGGAGGATTACTACATTAGCCTGAGGGCTGCACCACTGAAACCTTTCCATACAATGATATTGCAAATATCAGTAATGATCTTGTCATTCCGGGCCACAGGAAATAGCTTTAGGGGCCGCATGCGGCTTGCGTGTTTGAGACCCCTGACCTAGGGCATCAAAAACCCTTGGGCTGGCCCTGCGAGAATGCCTTACCTTTCTTCTGCAACAAACAAGTGGTGGTTGAGGATTTGACTCCTTCCTCACTGCTGGTTTGCAAGCTGCAATCTTTCACCCACCTTCTCCCTTTTGGAGACCACCTTTCCCATTTCCAACAGGACTGGCAGTGTATTATAGCAGACGAGCAGGTCAGGGAGGTTATAACACTGAACTACACCATCGTCTTTATGTCCCTCCTGCCCCACCCTCTGAAGGACCTATTTCATGTGACTACACTTAGTCAAAAAATACATTCTTTCCTTCTTTGTGAGTGATAGAGCTGGTTCCATCTGTGCAGAAGGGGAAAGGGTTTGATTCATAGTATTTTCTTGTTCCAAAGGACAGAGGGTGGAGGCTGATCTTAGACGTGAGATGACTGAACAAACTCAAAAAGTTTCAGGCGCTGAGGGTGGTGACTTTGGCAGCTCTTAATCCTTCTCCATGTGCAAAAGATTGTCTTTCAGTCCTCGTCATACAGGGCTACTATTTCAATATAGCACACAGAAAAGAGCTACATTTCACCATGGGTCAGGATCATTTTCAATACTGAGAACTTCTCTTTGGCCTCACTTTGGCCCCAACCCTGTTCTAATGACACTGGCTGCTTACTCTGGTGAGAAGTGATTTTAGTGTTCCCATATCTCGATGACTATGGGTGTGTTCACGCAGCAGTCTTATTTCAAAACGACAGAGGTTGTTTCGAAATAAGAAACGCCATGATCACATGACGTACCATTGTTTCGAAACAATGGGTTCCATTGTTTCGAAACAACTTAAACCCCATTTGGTTACGAAACAACATTGTTTCGTAACGAGTTGTTTCGAAACAATCCCATCGGAACATGTTGTTTTGAAACAACCATCTGACCTTCCTCCCAGGGTGCTCAGCACCCCGGGGAACAGGAAGTTCCTGCCTGGGCGTGCCTGGCTGGCAACATGGCCACCGACATGGCCCAGTGAGGTGGCCATGTCGCCACACCTCCCATGGTGCCCTGCCCCTGAATCGAAATAGCAAGCCCACAGTGTGAACACGCTATTTCGATTCCCGCTTTTTTCCTTATTTTGAAATAACTTTTTGTTATTTCGAAGTAAGTTATTTCGAAATAAGGTGTTATTTCAATACAAGTTGTTTCGAAACAACTAGTATCAAAATAACCCCCTGTGTGTGAACATAGCCTATCTATTCAAGGTCCAAGCTTAGGCAGCAGTACTGACTTTTACCAAGACAGCTCCAGGAGCTGGGTCTCCAGATAAACATAAAAAAACCCCCTGCATTAGCCCCTGTACTGAGAACATAGTTTATAGCAGGCGTGGCCAAACTGCAGCTGGCGAGCTGCATGCAGCTCTTCAAAGAAAAAGCGTGGCTTGCAGAAGAGCACAGCAGGGCAGGGCGGCATGGTGGGAGACAAGGGGGAGAGGTGTGCAACCGTCCAGGACAGCAGAGAAGTGGCCGCACGGTCCGAGCCAGTGGGGCAGCAGCTGCATGGTCTGAGCCAGCAGGGAAAGCGAGTCAAGGTCTGAGCTAGCGGGGAAGTGCCCGCATGGTTGGGGACAGTTGGGGGGGCAGAAGTGCAACATGGTCGGGGAGAGCAGAGAAACAGCAGCGTGGTAAGAAACCACAGGGAAGAGGCAAGGGGGGGGGGGAGCGGGGCATGTTTAGATTTTTCTCATAGGTCCTAATGCAGTTTACTTATTGTTAAAATAAAGTCACTTTTTGCAAGTCCTAAACATGATATGGAATACTAAGAAACAAAAATACAAAGGAGAACAATTTAAAACTGAATGTAGATTACTTTCAATTTTTGGCACAATTTACTGCTGTGAAGCATTGTATTCCACAACGAAATTTGTTCAATTGAAACATTGTGCAATACTTAGAGATCAGCACCTGAGAGAGTTTTTACCCACTGCATTGACAAATTACTGCCCAGATTTTAAAAAAAACTTACCACTAGCCTGCAGTGTTCGCCATCCAGTGACAGCTAAGTTTTTACTGTATCGGCCTAATTTTCATGGTGACCTTAAGTAATTATTAGAATCTGACATTAGCAGGATCAAAATTTTCCCTGTTTTTACAATAAAATTAAAGTGCACAATGAATTTTAAGCTTAGTAGTTTTGGAGTGGGTGAAAATATGTGGTTATATGCTTCAGTGCGGCTCTCAAAGGTTTAATAATCAACTTGTGCGGCTCTTAAATTCCATAAGTTTGGCCACCCCTGGTTTATAGTGATGTCTGTGGCTTTGTTGGAGGTCAGGACCTTTCTTTCCACAGACTGTCCAATCTTATGGAAGATACCAGAGACATTACAAGACAGATTTATTCCATCACTGCTTTGAGCTATGAACACTGATGCTCTATTAACCATTTCTACTCTTCTTATTAACCCTTTAGTTGATAGTGACTGAAGGACGGCAGCAATGTGCTGATTGGGTAGCTGTGCGTTATCAAGTGATGTGGCTGTTTTCTTGGATTCAGATGGCTCTTTATAGTATGAAATTGGTTTTCAATAACCTCTCATCACAGAGCCCAGTGTCCTGGTGGTGAGACAAGACCTGGAATGCCCACAGGTCCCACATTTTGGCATCTCGCTAACCAGTGTGGTGAGGCAGAAGTTCCTATTTGTCGCTGGTTTGGTATAATCTAATGATGAGCTAACCATGAATGCAGGGTGCATTCACCCTGTGTCTCAGTGGTTTGTTCTGAATTCATGACTCTCAGCTGCACCAGCTGAGACGGTGACACAAGCTTTCCTCCATCGAGGTGTTTGTTCTCAGCACTTTGAGTTTGATGCACAATGCAGGAGTGACTGTAGCATCCCAGAGCCTGTTGGCTCCAGCTGCCCAGCCCAGACTCAGCATTTCCCCCCTGCTTGGGAGGGGGGCTTACAGCGTCCACCCCGAGACAGGCAGCCCCAGCCCTCCGTCTGTCGCACAGCACATGTCACTCTCTGGGGAAAAGCTAATCTCTTTCTCGGCCTTTGATGCTGTGAGCGGGGAAGTGTCCATTATGGTCCGGAAATCCAATCTGTCTCTAATGGACTGAGGGCACAGACGACTGAGTTCCTCCAGGCTGCCAGCCAAGGGGAAATGCACCCAGGGGAAGCCAGGGTTCGGGAATGGGAGAGAGCAGGAGAGCAATGAGAGCCACAGCTCTGCCTTTATCCTTCACTCTGGGTCTATTTGTGGAGCAGGGTCCTGGGCCAGGGATGAGAGACTCATTGATCGGTTACTTTTGATTTCTTAACAATTGTTCAGTAAAACTATCCACTGCTTGTAATAAAAAACAAAGACGAAATCCTGTGGCACTTTAAAAGACTAATGTCACTCCATGAAAGACTTGTCTGTTACAATTCTTAAACATGCTAATTCTAAATGAAAGCTTCAAATAGAAACCACAGAATTAGAATTCACATGGAAATTTGACACCATCATTTTGGGTTTGACTAGAGACAAGAACTGGCTGTTTTACTACAAACATTAGTCTTTGAAAGTGCCACAGGACTCTGTCTTTGGTTTTCATTACAAACAGTGTTGCTCACCTCTCTCCACCTCACCAGTTCCTGTAATGCTGTTCCACGCTGGTCGAATCTATAAAACTGGTTTGATTTGCTGAAGTAATCTGACTTGATATAATCACAGGATTTATTTTTCCCTTCCATACTGTAAGTTTTCCATTTGCTAGCATCTAATGAAATAGGACTTGAAAGCTCATGCGATAAATAAATTTGTTAGTCTTTAAAAGCATTACAGGACTCCTTGTTTGTTTTGCTGAACTAGACTGACACAGGTCCCTCTGGATCTTGTCGGTAAGGATAGGAACATCATTACCTCTACACTCAATACTCAAGTGAATTTTAACCCAACACTTGTCAAAACTGAACACTTTGGGAAAGCAGGCCCATTGCCAGGTCACCTAGGCATGTCTATGCAAATACCATCTGCTCTGAAAGTCTCTTCCCTTAATTCATCCCTAGATGTCAGGGGAGAGCTCATTCAGGTGGGTTTACTCCAGTCTGTGTTTTTCAATAACTGTATGGCAGGCGGGTTCTCTCTGCTATGTCTACGCTGTGGCTTTAAGGTGACTTAAGGATCAGTCCCCAGCCCCTCACTGCGGGGGGCAGGGGCTGGCAGCCAGTTTGTGCAGCATGCAGAGAGGGGCTGAGCGCCGGATGGGGATCTCAGCCCGTCTGTGTAGGCTGCAGGGCCTAGGAGCCCGCTTGGAGCCCATCTGGCCCCCAGAGGTTTCCTGCAGGAGCCCATCCAGCTGTGAGCCTGGTCAATTACACAGACGCCCAGCCTGTGAAATTGACCAGGCTCCAAGCTGCTTGGGCCCCTGTAGCAAACCTCTGGGGGCCAGATGGGCTCCCAGTGGGCTCCTAGGCCCCACAGTGTACACAGAGGGGCTGAGAGCCCCATCCGGCTCCTCACCCCTCTCTGCAGTTCTCCAGGGCTGGCAGCTCACCCCTGCCCTGGCTGCTTGCAAGTAGCCAGGGGTGCAAGCTGCCGGCATCTTCCCCGGCCGCTGCAAGCAGCCAGGAGCAGGGGGAACTGGCATCTCCCCCAGGGGTGTGGGGACCAGCATCTCCCCCAGGGGTGCAGGGACTGGCATCTCCCCTGGCCACTTGCAAGCAGCCAGGATGCTGGCTGCCCATGCCCCTGGCTGTAGAGACAGGCTTGGAGCCAGGTTGGGCTCCTAGTCCCTCTCTGGCCTTGCTACCTGTGGAGATGGGAAGGTGGCAGTGCCAGCAAAGAGGGGCTAAGAGCCCTATCTTGCTCCCATCCCCTTTCCATGGGCAGCAGGGGCTTGGAGCTGGCTCCTGCGAGTGGCCACAAGTGGCCTGGGGCCAGATTTGGCCCTGAGTCACTTGTCATTGCTGGCAGGAGGCTCAGCTGCCTGGTCAATGTCATCAGAGTGAAATTGACCAGGCTGCCAAGCCTCCTGCCCCGGTGACAAGTGACCCGGTGCCCAGTTCAGCCCTGGGTCACATGTGACTGCGGGCAAGAGCCAGCTCCAAGCCCCTGCTGCTGGTGGAAAGGGGGTAGGAGCAAGTTTGGGCTCCTGGCCCTTCTTTGCTCCCCCGACTGCCTGCAGAGAGGAGCTGGGAGCCGAACCCAGCTCCCAGCTCCTCCCTAGAGGGCAGGAGTCAGATCTTGCCCTGGTCCGGATCGACCCCTGGAGCTGATTGGGCTCAGGGTACCCAACCAGGACTGAGGGTGGGGTAAGAGGAGGGATGCCCTGGATATGTCTGCTCCCTCTCCATGCAGACATACCATGCGGTCGACTTAAAGTTGACCTTGTTAAGTTGACTGCCAAGCCCCCCCTCAGTGTAGACATAGCCACCAGGAGCTTTATTTGGTGTCAACTCAGCTACTTCAGCTTTCACATGAGCCTTTTCTGCAGGAAGTTAGAAGCCCCCGGTCGTGTCACTGGTCATACTGAGGAAACAACCCTATTGCAATGAATGTATGTGCAAGTGAGCTGCCTGTTAGTGGGTGAACTCCAAACTGTTTAAGAGCTGTCAGCTACAGTTCCAATAGAACTAATAGCTGGAAGGGATTCTTCTGTAGCGTGTCTGGGAAAGGGATGAGCTGAGCCCTCACCTGGTCATTGCAGTGATGTTCTCCCCATCTGGTGACAGCACTGATTTTCCACGTGGCCAGAGGTACGTTAATGAGCTTCATAATTTCCAAGGCCAGAAGGATTCCTGTGATCACCTAGCTGGACCCTGTAAATACCATAGGTCACAGAGCTGGTAGTTTGTAGACAAGGTCTTCTAGAAAAACATGCACCTCTGATTTAAATATTGTCCATGACAGCGAATCCCCGTGTCCCTTGGTAGCCTGTTCCATCAGTGGATGACTCTCATGGTAAACAGCTATGGTAACACCAGCGTACACAATATACAGGAAGGACATGCAACAGAAAGAAAACATAGAGTCAAATATAGCCAAAATCTTCAATGAATCAAACTGATCCATGGACTCGTTCTGGATTGCAATTCCATGCTTGAACATAAAGAGTATTGTAATAGGGATAGACTACTGACCCAACCAAGGTGGTGACAATGAAGTAGTCAAGGAGATTAGTGAGTCTACAAAAACAGAAAAACCCAATAATATTGGGGGATTTCAGCTATCCCTCAGTGACTGGGAGCATGTCTTCTAGGGATGGGATTCAAATTTCTAGGCACGATTTATGACTGCTGCTTGGAGCAGCTCAATCTGGAACCCACAAGAGAAGAGGCAGTTCCTGGTTTTGCCTTAAGTGGAACACAAGGATCCAGTTCAAGAAGTGACTGCAGCCATGGACCCACTTGGTGGTAGCACCCATAATGCAATTATATTTAACACCCTTATGGGGAAAAATACCAAAGAAGCTGAAGACATAAAAGGTAACAAAAAAATTTTAAATACATCAGAAACAAGAGGAAAAACAAAAGCAGTGTAGGTCCATTACTCAACACAGAGGGAAAAACAATACCAGAAAATGTGGAAATGGCAGAGGAACTAAATGATTTCTTCACGTCAGTCTTCACGGAGAAGGTTGGTGTTGACTGCGAACAGGGGGACTGCTAACAGGGGAGTTTGAGAGGGAAGGAGTTGGTGAAGACCTGAGAAGGAGGCAAGGGCAATCCCCTAGCTGAAGAAACAAGGGAGAGAGCGACGCTTCGGTGAGTGAATTACTAACTGTGTGTTTGTGTCTTTCCCTACAGGTGATTTCTGTTAGTTGTTAGCTACTGTGGGAATTGGGACTGTGATTGTGTGTTTGGGGGCTGTTTGGATCATTGTTCCCTGCTCACCTTTGATCACTAGCTTCAATCAGCCTTGTGATCATGCTTCCCCTGTGTGTTTAATGAGGGGCAAGGGCTGACCTAGGCAGAGAAGGCCTTTAAAGCCAGTGGCTGAGTGACCAGGGGAGCGTGTGAGCAGGGGATTGAAAACAGGGGAGTTTGAGAGGGAGTTTGGGGAGGAGTTTGGTGAGGCTACAATGGTGAAGAGAAGCCGCACTGCTTGTGCCAGCGCCCCTTCTGTCTCCTCCACCTGTGCCTGTAGCCAGACACATCCTGAGCATGGAAATCTCTGCCCAGATCCTGGTGTGGACTTGCAGGGACTGTGGCCTGCATTTCCCTGTCTCTGACAATCAGGCTGGGGAGATGAATCAATGTGACAGGTGCCTGCTGGTGGAATCTCTCAGGAGGCAGGTGGGGGAGTTACAGGATGAGGTGTCTTGGCTCAGGAGTATCCACGCCATGGAGAAGTTACTCGATAGCATCCATGAGGAGAGATGCAAAGAGGAGGACACGTTCCAGGTGCCGAAGACTACTGCCGCACCACTGGAGATGGAGGGGATGCCTATCGCAGAGGGAGGACACTGGCAGCTGGTTACCTCTGGCAGCAGACAGTGCTCCACGCCTGCTCCCATCCCTTCCTCCGTTGTGGTGAAGAACCGTTACACAGTGCTAGAGACTATGGACGAGGTGGAAGAGGAGATGCCATGCACCCTTGAGGCTGGGAGGATCACAGCCACCACAGCTAGGAGGAAACGTAGAGTTGTGTTGGTTGGGGACTTACTTCTGAGGGGGCAGAGGCACCCATCTGTCGCCCTGACAAGGCCTCTAGGGAGGTATGCTGCCCGCCAGGTGCCCGCATCCAAGATGTTATGGAGGGACTGTCGAGAATCATCTGCCCCTCTGACTACTACCCCATGCTTCTCATCCATGTGGGAACCAATGATACTGCGAGAGGTGATCCTCAGCAGAGCAAAGGTGACTTCAGGGCTCTGGGAGTGCGGGTGAAGGAGTTTGGAGCACAGGAATGGTAGACATGCTGGAGGGCAGGGAGAAGATTCAGGAAGACCTTGATAAATTAGAGCAATGGGGCAATAGAAATCTCATGACGTTGAACAAGTGCAAAGTCCTGCCCTTGGGATGGAAAAACCCCATGCACTGCTACAGGCTGGGGAGCAATCAGCTAAGTAGCAGCAGTGTAGAAAGGGATCTGGGAGTTATGGTGGATGGGAAGCTGGATATGAGTCAGCAGTGTGCTCTTGCTGCCAAAAAGGCCAATGGCATACTGGGCTGCATCAGAAGAAGTGTTCCCAGCAGATCGAGGGATGTGATTGTTCCCCTCTATTCAGCACTGGTGAGGCTGCATCTCAAATACTGTGTCCAGTTTTGGGCTCCCCACTACAAAAAGGACATGGACAAATTAGAGAGAGTCCAGAGGAGGGCAATAAAAATGATCAAAGGGCTGGAGCAGAAGCCCTATGAAGAAGGGCTGAAGGAACCAGGCTTATTTAGCCTCAAGAAAAGAAGATTGAGGGGGGATTTGATAGCAACCTTCAACTACCTGAAGGGTTGCTCCAAGGAGGATGGAGCTTGGCTATTCTCAGTAGTAACAGAGGATAGAACAAGGCGTAATGGTTTCAAGTTGCAGCTGGGGAAGTCGAGTGTGGATATTAGGAAAAACTCTCTTACTTGGAGGGTGGTAAAGCATTGGAATGGGCTACCTAGGGAGGTGGTGGAATTTCCGTCTTTGGAGATGTTTAAGGCCCAGCTGGATAAAACTCTAGCTGGAATAATTTAGTGGGAGTGGTCCTGCCTTTTTTGGCAGGGGGTTGGACTAGATGACCTCGTGAGGTCCCTTCCAACTCTATGATTCTATGACTGGATGCCTGCCATAGGAGAGGGCATTAAAAACAGGATAGGATCAGAAACTAAAATAGGTCTCAAACAAGTTAAAAATTATCTGGACATGTTAGATGTCTTCAAGTCAGCAGGGCCTAATGACATGCACCCTCGAATACCCAAGGAGCTGACAGAGGAGATATCTGAGCCATTGGGTATTATCTTTGAAAAATCATGGAAGACTGGAGAGGTCCCAGAGGACTGCTTTTGTTATGGTCGTGTATCACCTTCTCATTAAGGAAGTACAGTCTGGATGGACCTACTATAAGATGAGTGAAAAACTGGTTGGATACCCACTCCCAGAGAGTAGTTCACAGTCATGCTGTAAGGGCATAATGAGTGGGGTACCTCAGGGACTGGTTCTGGGTCTGGTTCTTTTCAGCCTATGTTGCTCAGTTGCATATGTAGCTTAGCAGGAACATTGGTTCTCGGAGGGTGAAGGGGCAGAGGAGCAGTGAGGCTGGTTGGCAGGACCCAGCTACTTCCTGAGCTGGACGTCCCCCCAGTTCTGTCTCCTCCCGCACCCCTAACCCCAGCACCCCTGTCCTTCCCCTCACCTTAGTGGCAAAAACTCTTCTATAGAAATGGCTACCCATCAATGTTTCTGATACAGAGATGCCAAAACCTGTGACCACTGCAGAATTGCCAGGGTTTCTGTCCTGTCTCTGGCTGACTCCGCTTTCCTCTCTCTCCCCAGCACTCAGGGCTGTAACTAGGCTGGCACGAATGGAGCAGTGCCCCAGGCGTGGCATTTTAGAGGGCACAGGGGATGGATCTGGCTCCCGGTAGCAGCTGGGGATGGATCAGGATCTGTCCCCAGCCGCTGCAGGGAGCCGGCTCTGTCCCCTGCACCCTCTAAAATTCTGCGCCTGGGACGTCTGGCGCTGCTGGGGCTCACCACCGGAAGCTGCTGCCACGGCAGAGTGGGGGGAGCTGTATCCATCCCCAGCCACCTCTGGCAGCAGTGGAAGCTTCCCGCCACCTCCAGCAATGGCTAGGGATGAATCTTGGTCACCCTGGTGGAAGCTTCCTGCTGCCTCTGGAGGTGGCTGGGAAGCTTTCACCACCACTGGCAGGCTGGGGGGATCCAGATCTGTCTCCAGCTGGTGGCTGGCTGGGTGGATCCAGATCCTTCACAGATTGGGGCCGATGGGTGGCTGCGTCTGGCCTGGGGCTGCTTGCCCCAGGCACCAAAAATTCTAGTTACGGCCCTGCCAGCACTTCTCAGCAGGCAGTGAGGAAGGCAGAGTTGGTGGGGTTCCTGTCAGGAAGTAGCTGAGTCCTGCCACCCAGCTACTCTGCTCCCCTCACCTCACCCTTCTTCCCCTCCCGTCCTCTGCCATGCTCCCCTATCCTGCCTTGCTCCCCACACTCTGCCTTGCCCACTCACACAGGCACCCCTGCCCCCCTTTTCCTCTGTACTCAGTGCAAGCAAAAGCAAAGACAAATATCACGCTAATTATTATTTTATTAAAGATTATTAATAAGATCAATTTGTATGTCTTATCTATCAAAAATTTTCTCACTGGCCCATCGACTGAGAAAAGAATTGCAATGTGGCCCCTCACCCAAAGAGGTTGGACGTCCTTGTCATAGAGAGTACACCTATAAAAAGTTTTCCGATGATACTAAGGCAGGAGGGTTGCAAATGCTTTGGAGCACAGGATCACAATTCAAAATGATTTAGCCTAACAGGTGAAACTGTCTGAGGTAAACAGAAGGAAAGTCAACAAAGACAAGCACAAAGTACTCCACTTAGGAAAGAATAATCCATTGCACATATACAAAATGGGCAGTGACTGCCTAGGAAGGAGTACTGCGGAAAGGGATCTGGGTGTCATAGTGGACCACAAGCTAACTATGGGTCAATGGTGTAACACTGTTGCAAAAAAACAAACGTTGTTCTGGGATGTATTAATAGGCGTATTGTAAGTAAGACACAAGAATTAATTCTTCCGCTCTACTCCATCCTGATTAGGTCTCATCTGGAATATTGTGGCCAGTTCTGGGTGCCTCATTTTCAGGAAGGATGTGGACAAATTGGGGAAAGTCCAGAAAAGAGCAAAACGAACAATTAGAGGTCTGGAACACTTGACTAATGAGGGAAGATTGAAGAAGCCGGGTTTGTTTAGTCTGGACAAGAGGAGACTGAGAGGGGACAGTATAACAGTTTTCAAGTACCTAAGAAGTTATCATAAGGAAGAGGGAGAAAAATTGTTCTCCTTAACCACCAACGATAGAACAAGAAGAAATGGGCTTAAATTACAGCAAGGGACATTTATGTTGGACATTAGGAAAAAATTCCTGGCTGTCAGGGTGATCAACCACTGGAATAAGTTGCCTAGGCAGGCTGGGGAGTCTCCATCATTGGAAGTGTTTGCGAGCAGGTTAGACAAGCACCTGTCAGGGACGGTTTAAGAGGGTCCTTGGTCCTGCCATGAGTGCAGGGGACTGGACTCAATGACCTCTCATGGTTCCTTACAGTTTCTCTGATTCTATGAAACTCAAACTGCAAAAAAAGGGAACTCAGTGGTGGATCAGGGGCCGCAGAGCCCCTGGGCCTCCCTACCAGTGCCTCCCCCACTGGAGGGCTTTTTGCCCCCCCAATAGGTCTGTACGGGGGGGGGGGGTGGCTGGGGCCAGATGCCAGCCATGGCCTGGCTGGTTTGCCCCAGAGGGAGGCAGGGCTGTCCGCTGTGGGCGGTGCAGCTTCTGCGGGCCACACAGGGGCTGGGTGAGAATGGGAGAGCTTAGCCTGTGGGCTGGCTCACCCCACCCCAGGGGGCAGCTCAGCTGGCCCAGGGGTGGGGTGGGAGCTAAGAGTTGGCCTCAGGCCAGCATGCCCCATTCCCCTTCTCAGTGCTGGGCTGCTGGTAGGATAGAGAGGCTCCCACATTGTGGGGAGCCCCTAGGCACAGGCCCCAGTGGCCCATGAAGTAATCCACCCCTGAAGGAACTACCTAAAAACATGGAGGCTAGGTAAAAGGAAATTAAAAGGCGTAGTCACAAGAGTGAAATGTCTGTTAGCTGAATGGAAGCTTTTTAACAACACCGTAGTAGAGGCACAAGTAAAATATATGCTCAAATGAAAATAAACACTAGCAGAACCAAAAAGCGATGTCACCATGGCTAAACAGAGTAAAGGCGGCAGTGTACCATGCCACCCTGGGGTTCCCCCTTTTTGTTTGCCATCCCCTCTTCCTCTGGAGACAACAAAAAGGGTCTCACATATTTTTCACCCCTGCTCTTTTATTTATTGTCCTTAATCCCTCAACAACCCCTTCGCTGACCCCTTCCCAGGCCTTGGTTAGCCAACAGCACCAGGTAGAGCCACAACCCCTCTACCCCCTGCTTGGCTAGCCTTCTCTGGCTCCTGGAATGCTAGCCCTGCTAGGGAGGCAGCTGCTCCCTGGTCCCTAATTAGGCCCAGCTATCCCAGGCTCTAATTAGAGCTGTAAAGTCCTGTTTCGTCACCGGGGCACGTTCCGATCGGAACATGCCCCTTGCCATTAGCGGCACTTGGGGCCGGCACCGTGAAAGGCACTTTTTAAATGAGTGGCTCTATTGAGCCGCTCCACCATGCCTGGGGCCCGCCGTAGTTACAGCCCTGTTAGTGCATGTAACTTCAGGATTCAGCTGACTCCCTCTTTCCCCAGTCTAGGTAGCTAGGACAAGGGGGGTTAGTAGAGGCATTGAGGGGTCCTGCCACAGTCCCTCTTCTATAGGCAGTTAGAGGCAAAAAGGGTAGCTTTTAAAAACTGAAAGTCTAAACCTACTGGGAAAATAGAAAGGAGCATAAACTCTGGCAAGTCAAGTGCAAAAGTATAATCAGGTAGGCCAAAAACTAATTTGAAGCACAACTTGTAAAAAATTGTGATGGTCCCCTCCTGCACTCGTGTGCAGTTGCATCACCTCAATTTTCCACTCCAGGGCCCAGACTCACCTACCTTGCTATCTAAACGCCCCATTCCTGTGTTATCTCATGCCCAGCTACCTGCATGCAACCCAGGGGTTGGCAATCTTTGCTGGCCCCCATGCCAACCCTTCCCATTGCATCTTCAGCGGGTGCCGGGGAGGGGGGCAGGGCCAGGCCTCCAGTTTGGGACTGGGGCCAGCTCCTGCCCCCGTTGGCTGTCAGCCTCCAGGTACCGGCTGTGGCTGGCACTCGCCCCCACTGGCAAGTGGCCTCAGGGTCCCGGCCAGGACCAGCTCTCGACCCCGCTGGCCAGCGGCCTCCAGGTCCTAGCCATGGCCAGCTCCTGTCCCTGTCAGTGGGTGGCTTCCAGCTCCAAGTGAGGGCCAGAAATGCATAAGCCAACCCGCCTCACTCCCCTCCAGCCCTGCCCAGCAGGGGGCGGGGTCAGCAGGGGCAGGAGAGCCATGCGCCACTGCTTCTTTGTCCCTGCTGGCCCCAGCAGGGAAGTGCGGCCAGCAGGGAAGTGCTACCACGGCACACGGCTTTTTCCTCCGGGCCGCACAGCACTGGGAGGAACAGGGCCAGTGGGGGACCCTGAGCGCTGCTGTGTGCTGCTCAGGCTTGGGCCCCGTGCCATTTTTGGAATGGGTGCCTGGGTTTGCCAACCCCTGGTGTGGTGATCACTCCCTTACCCAGTGGACCAGCACTCTCACTACCCACTCCTGGGAGGATCCCCCAGCAAACACCCCTGTTCCAGATGCAGTCCTGTGAACTACCATTTTGCAAGGTTCAGTACACACCAGCTGAGCCTTGAAAGCTCATTTAGACTTGTCTCTCAATTTAACAAAGACATTGATACGCACCAGCTTTGCTCCCAGTCAGGCCTTACATACACTCTCCTTTCATACTGCACTGCTTTAGATCAGGGGTACTCAAACTTTTTGCGAGCCGGTCCACATTCAGCCTTCCACCATTGACCAGGGTCCACAAACAACTGGGGGGGGGGGCGAGTGGGAGCGGGGGGCGGCGATGCCGGAAGCGGGGGGGCGGCAATGCCAGGAGGGGGAGGTGCCGCCGGGAGCAGGGGGGCGGCTGCGCAGCAGGCTCCGTTGAGGGGAGGGGGAGCGCAGCGAGCAACAGAAGTTGCTCAGCTGCCCTTAGAGCAGGGGTACTCAAACGGCCTTCATGCAAATAGGCCACTGTCGCGGTCCACCAGAAACCTCTTTGCGGTCCGGATTGTGGACCGCGGGCCGCCATTTGAGTACCCCTGCTTTAGATAAAACAAATGTAAGTTTATTGACTACTTTAAGACAGTAAGTGAATGTAAATCAACTATGAACTCAATTGGTTAATAAGTCAAGGAGATAATCACAATCAGTGCCGTAACTAGTCAATTTGGTGGCCGGTGTGTGTTCTACTCGGAATGTGCCCCTTACAGTGATTGGCTCCTGGAGTGAGTGGCGTGGAATGGGCCCTTTGATAGAGTGGTTCAATGGAGCCATTCGAGGGTGCCCAGAGCAGAGCCCCATTTGCCTCACCATAGTTATGGGCCTGCTCACAATCAAAGAAAAACTCACATTCTAAATTGTAAGCACTGTTTCAGTCTATGGTCACCCACGGGCTTGGCTACTGATAATTTTGTAGTGAAATTCTTCTACCCTGTGGCTAGGTTACCAGTCCTTAGTGTGGAATGATATATTCCCAGTGAAGGGCCTCAGAGTAGAAAAGGAGTCTCTCGCTCTCTTTTATCGTGTTTCCTTGACCACTCCCTGAACCCTGCAGGTCAGGCAGGGGTTAAAGCAAGGTGGAACGTACCAGAACACAATTCTGGGGTCCTGCTATTTTTAGGTGGACAGGATTCCGAGCTCCCTAAAAACAGAGGAATGCACCTGAATGCAGAGTTCTGGAGTCCCCTAAAAATAGATACAGCAGCTGGAATGCAGAGTTACAGTGTGTTCCACCGTAAGCCCCGCTCCACTTTAAGCCCAGCCAGCAAAGAGCTGTGGCAGGCTGGCAGTTTGTAAATCCTGGCCCCACCCCCCGGGTGGAGCAGCTTGTGGCTGAGAAGCAGCTCCCAGCTGATCAGCCAGCATGCAAACAGCCAAGGTAAGGCCTTGCCTGGGCCTAGGGGAGCCCCACGGTGGGGCTGAGGGAAGTGGGGCTCTGGCCTCTGAGATGGGGGGGTGCAGAGCTGCTGGGGGGGGGGCAGGGAGTGCTGCTGGGGATTGTGTGGGGCAGGGTGTGTGTGTAGCTGGGGGTGTGGTAGTGTAGCTGAGGGGTGTGTGTACCTGTGTGTGTGTGTGTGTGTGTGTGTGTGTGTGTGTGTGTGTGTGTAGCTAGAAGTGGATGTGTAGCTGGGGGGGGTGTACCTGGCTGTGTGTGTGTAGCAGGGAGGGGGTGGGTGAGTGGGAATGGGGGTGTAGGTAGGGGGTGTGTGTGTGTGTGTGTGTGTGTGTGTGTGTAGCTGGGGTGTGTACCCCGGGGGGGGTGTAGCAGAGTGTGGATGTGTAGCTGTGTGTGTGTGTGTGTGTGTGTGTGTGTGTGTGTAGCAGGGGGTGGACGGGTAGCTGGGGTGTGCGGGATGGGTGTGTGGGTGGAAGTGGATATGTAGCTGGGGGTGGGTGGAGTGGAGCAATAACTGATGCATGTGGTACTCAGAATTGGTTGCAAATGCCTGCCTGGGGTAGGGGGTAAGGGTTGCAAATGGCTGCCTGCATGAGGGTTGGCCGGACCTGTGTGAGGGGGGGCCTGGAAATTTAGGAAGGTTCCAGGGCCCCCCCCCCCAATTATACTTTAACTCCTGAGTAGCTGGGGTGTGTGAGGGGGGCCTGCACCGGTGTGAGGGGAGCCTGCACTGGCACAAGGAGGGCCCATCAATTTAGGCGGGTTCCAGGTCCCCCCAAATTATACTTTAACCCCCTGGGGGTCAGGTGATCAGCCATGTCTTGCAACGGGTGTGATCCTTCCCCCTTCACCTTGGGTGCTTAAGCTGGATTGCTCTTGTATGCCTGCCTCTGCTGGGTGTAGAAATACTGTATGTCAGCATCTATTCAAGCCATGTGAGATATATTTGGGGGCATGAACTGGCAAAATTTCATATCTGTGCACATGTAGGATGTTGCAGGAAACATGCTACTATAACAGTAATGTAGGGCCTGCCATGAGCATTGCAAAAACTCCTTGCCCAACGTACTTTCATTAGCCCACACACCAGTACTGTAATGGTGAACATGAATGCTACACAGATCACATTACAAGGTTGTTGTAGTAACCTTGGGGAGGAAGGGGTTAACACCATGGTCGGTGAGTTCCAGGGGAGCCAATAGAAACAGAGCACGGGTTTTTTGAACTGGAGTAGCAGCCCTGCCTGTTTCCTGTTTGATGGCAGCAGAGCTCCTGGAAGGGTCAGGAGGTAGCCGGAGAGCCAGGCCTGACGGCTCCAGCAACATCCATGTCCTAGATAGGCTCACGTCTGTAACTGACCCCAAGCGAATAGAACAGGGAATGTTTAGCTAGACGCAGTCAGGTCAGTGCTTTGGTTTTGGTTCATTTTTAGACTCCTCTGTGCTGAGCACATGTACCCCCCCCCACTATCCTGTAACTACCTAAGTTAAATCCCAGAGTAGCAACTCTCTGTTTCTTATCTGGTCTTCTCAATTAAAGAATCTACCCTTTTAAAGTAAGTTGTGCATCCTAAAAGGCAAGAGATTTTTGTCTGCTTGTGCCTCAGACTGCACAGCCACCTACTAAAGGGGATTTTCCCCCCCATTTTTCCACCTGATATCACAGCTGGGGTTCAATTACACTCCTGAAGGAGGAAGAAAAGAGACTGAGGA
This sequence comes from Podocnemis expansa, assembly GCA_007922195.1. NCBI lineage: Eukaryota > Metazoa > Chordata > Testudines > Podocnemididae > Podocnemis > Podocnemis expansa. The sequence continues at coordinate 260,640 of ML682080.1, read as the reverse complement.
TACCTCACAGGAAGGAGTTCCCAACTGCATCTTCCTAGGTTTCCAAGAGGTTTTTGCGTTTGTGTGGTTCCAGCAATACCAGTCTGGGCCCAGGAAATTGGTAGTCTTGGAGAGATTTTAGAGAAGACTTTAGGACCAGTGGGTTTTAAGGCCTTTTGCAGGCTCCCACCTTCTGCACTCAAAGGGCCAAAGTGGGGAAACAGCGTTGACAAGTGTACATGAGGTGTAGCACAAAGACACAAAAACTAACAGCAATTTTTTTGTAAGTACATCAAAACAGGAAGGCTGCCAAACAATCAGTGCAGCCAGTGAATGATAAAGTTGCTAAAGAAGCACTCCAGGAAGATAAGGCCACTGCAGAGAAGCTAAATGAATTCCTTGCATCATTCTTCACAGTGGATGCTGCGAGGAAGATTTTCACAGCTGAGCCATTCTTTTTAGGTGGCAAATCTGAGGAATTGCCCCATATTGGGGTGTCATTAGAGGAGACTTTTGGAACAAATTGATGAATTAAAAAGTAATAACTCACCAGGACCAGAAGTTTTTCAGCCAAGAATTCTGAAGGAACGCCAATGTGAAATTGCAGAGCTATTCACAGTGGTGTGTACCCTGTCACTTAAAATGCTCTGAACCAGGTGACTGGTGGATTACTAATATCAAACCCATCTTTTAAAAAGGCTCGAGGAAGTCCTGGAAATTACAGGCCAGTAAACCTAACTTCAATGTAAACTCAAAACTATAATAGAGAATTATCAGATGACCCAGTTATGCTGGGGAAGTCACTATGGTTTTTCTAAAGGGAAATCACGTCTCACCAATCTACTAGCACATTAGAATTGGAAAAAGTACAGAGAAAGGAACAAAAAGGAGTAGGAGGATGGAACACCTTCCATATGAGGGGAGATTAAAAAGCCTGGGACTATTCAGCATGGAAAAGAGATGGCTGGGGGAAGCGGTTGTGAGAAGGGAAATGCTAGAGTTTATAAAATTATGATTTGAAGAAAGTGAGTAAGGGAGTTTATCTACCCCCTCTCAGAACACAAAAAGCAGGGGTCAACCAATGAAATGAGTGGACGGCAGGTTGTAAAGAAGTGGAAAGAAGCGCTTCTTCACCCAGTGCAGTCAACATGTGCACCTTACTGCCTGAGGATATTTTGAATGTCAGCAGCATAGTGGAGCTCAGAAGGAACTAGAGAAGTTCATGGAGGCTTGGTCCATCAATGGCTGGCTATTAGCAAAAATGGCACAGACACAGCCCCATGGTCTGGGTGTCCCTAGCCTCTGACTGCAAGATGCAGGGGCTGGATGACAGGGCAGGGGTGGCGGTCGGTTACTTGAGAAATTGTCTGTTCTGGTCACTCCCTCTAAGCCGGGGGTGGCCAAACTTATGGAACTCAAGAGTCACAGAAGTTGATTATTAAACCTTCAAGAGCCGCAGTGAAGCATATAGCCATATTTTACCTACTCCAAAATTACTAAGTTTAAAATTCATTGGACACTTCAATTTAATTGCAAAAAAGAGGGCAAATATTGATCCTACTAATGTCAGATTCTAATAATTACTTAATGTTAGCATGAAACCTAGGCCTACCTATACAGTAGAAACTTGGCTTCTCCTCCCCATCCCAATCATGCTATCACTTCTCTCTGCCCTGTTTGACCATGCTGCGCCTCGCCCCACCGTCCTGACCATGCCACTGCTTCTCCTCGTCCTCTCCAACCATGCCACCGCTTCTCCCTGCTGCCCCGACCCCCTCCCTAACCCCCAGGCCCTGATGCTGGCTCCCCCAGGCTGACCTCCCCCAGGACCCCCTTACCTGGCCACTCCAGTGACTAGGCACAGGCTGGGGCTCCCCCTGTGAGGCATGCTCCGAGCATGCTCAGGGCGGGAGATTTAAAACTCCTAGACTGGGGCTTCTTTCCTCTGGCTTTCTTTCGCGAGCCGCACTTTCTCATTCAAGAGCCATATGTGGCTGCAGTTTGGCCACACCTGCTCTGAGCACTTGGCATTTGCCATGGTCAGAAGACAGGACAGAGGACTTACCCACTATGGCCGTTCTTACATATTGAAAGACATATTGTTTGCTTGCACCCAATGTACCGAGGAAAGCCCTGGTCACTCTGCATCAGTCCTCTTCTTTGTTTCCTACGCCCTCAGTTTGGGTGTCATCGGCAGCGTTCATCAGTGAGGGTGTCACCTTTTCTCCCCGCTCACCGATACAGGTGTTGAACGGCATGGGGCCAAGAACCGATCCCAGGGGGACTTCGCTGTGAACACAGGCCCTTGATGATGAATCCCCACCCCAGTTTGGAGTTTGCAGGAGTCCTGCCCAGCCGGGGGGACACAGCGCTCAGCCGCCTCTGGGGTGGGCTCCAGGGATGGCAGGGTGATGGCTCGCTCTCTGCTGGCAGAGGCTGATCCGGATCCAGCCCCGAGCCAGAGACCCTGCCCCATCCTCTCTCCTGGCCCAGATCAGTGGGTCAGCATCGGCCAGGGAGGCGGGAGGGGAACGGGGGTCCCGGCTGGGCAGGCGGATGGAGGAGCTGGGGGTGGGTGCCGGGGGCCGGGGGAGCCCCAGGGGCAGGCAGAGGCAGGGCGGAGCCGGGGCGGGGACCGGGGGCCGGGGGCGGGTCGCAGCCGGAGCCGGAGCCGGAGCCCGGCGGCCCGGGGCTGATGCTGCGCCCGGCCGGGCGGCTCGGGGCGGGGGCGGCGCCTGCGAGCCCGGCCGGGGGCGATGGAGAAAGTGGCCGCCGGGCTCGCCCAGATCCGCTGGAGCTCGGGGGCGCTGCCCCTGGACGTGATCGTCGGCCGGTGCCGCCTGCCCGCCCTGGTGCGCCTGGGGCCAGGTGAGGGGCCGGGATCGGGCCGGGATCGGGGCCGGAAAGTTTCCAGCCGCCCCCGCTCCTCCAGCCCCCCAACTCCCCGTCCTCTCCATCCCTCCCCCAGTCCTCCTCCATCCCCCCGTCCTCT
>ML682080.1:237950-257569 GCA_007922195.1 Podocnemis expansa | reverse complement strand
CCCCCATGGCCCCTTCATTGCCCCCCATGTGATGGAAAGGGCTGGGGTGGAAACTGCAGCTGCCCCATGGTGCCTGGGAGGGGAACAGCCCGGGGCAGGTGGGGCGCGGTGGGCGGGCGGGCGAGAAGAATGGGGGTTTTGCCATCCCTACCGAGTGTGCGGCCCTGAATACTAATGGGTCCTGCCCGTGTGAATGGGGCCCTGCTGGGGGAACCACTGCCAAGGTGGAGGGCTCCAGACCCACAGCGCAGACACCGCCAAGCCCCCAACTTCCCCGGGACACCCAAGAGCATCTGGGCTCTGCAACCAGACGCAGCCAGCCTTGGATCAGCAAGCTTCCAGCTTGGATCGGGGGGCTCCCTGGGGCGCACGGATACTCTGGGAAGAGACTGGCTCTTACCCCTCTGTCCCCAGCTGTGTAGGACCTACCCCATCATTGCTATTTACTGACATTGTCACGGTACTTGGGAGCCCTGGTGTCAGAGCAGGGCCCTGTAGCTTTGTATCTGCCCATCGTGGGGCTCATACACCTTCCCCCGCAGCGCCTGAGGCTCCCATGGCTGCGAAGCCATGACGGCCAGCCCAGATGTAGCCTGGCACTGCAGTTGGCAGGCCGGGAGTTCTCAGGGTGGCTGTGGGGCTCTCCTCTTTGTGCGTGTGGGTCCAGGCCATGGCCGTGCATGTGTGCAGACCCAACTCTGGGACAGCGCAGCCCAGGCCAATCGGTGCAGAGACTTGAGAACTGTCCAGAGCAGATAAAGTGCTCGATGGTTTTCCTGGACGGGACAAGAATGGGAAGGAGTTTCCCCGCCCCCTTTGTTAAAGCCATTGCCAGCTGGGGGGAAGGGGAGAGGAGCAAAGGGGCAGAGCAGGCTGTGTGAGGTTCTTGGTTTGTTTCTCTGTAGAGCACTTGCCTGCCAGGTTTTCTTTTTCCTTGTGACCAACTTGCCTCTAAAGACAGCTCTGGATAATGGCTTCTGTGCCTTTTGTCTGAGATCTTTGCAAGCTCCCCCCCCACTTGCCGCCAGCTCTGACAGCAAGAGCCAAGCGTGGCCTGGGGGGGGGGGGGGGGGGCTGATACAGATGCTGCTCGGTAGCGACCAATCCACACCAGCTATGGGGCAGGGGAGGGACAGTCAGACAGCTTTGAGAGGTTGGAGAAGAAAACAAGAAAGGGGAATTCAGGCGGGAGCCCAGGGATCATTTCCGATGGAACAGCGTGTCCCGGGATGTGGGAAGAAGTCCCGTGCTCCAGGCTGTGTCCCTCACTTGTAGCTTGATTTATCCCAGCCCTGGTGAACAGACGCACAGGGCCAGCCCAACCCATTTGAGCGGGAGAGGGGAGTAATCTGGATGATCCAGTGAGGCTTTCCCACCTCCCAAGTTTTCAGGGTTTGCTCAGATTTCTCCCGCCAAGTGTCGTCTTTTGGCTGGAGGAAGAGAAGTTGGAAACGGATGCACCCGGCATCTGCTCCTGGGGTTTGAGTCTTTTTTCTCAGTGCTCAGGCCCAGGCCCCAGCTCACTGGTTCTTGTTTCATGGCTATAGGTGTTTTCAGCCCAAGAGGTCAAGTCTGTGTGAAATTTTTGTTAGGGTGACTGTCCTGGGTGGCAATGTTCTCACTAAGCTAAGTGGCTGCATGGGATCCCAGCTGTGCTTCTGCATTGCTGTGTCCAGCATGTCATGCTCGAGAGGAAATTGAGGCAGCCCTCTCTCCTCACTCGTCCTCTTGTCTGGGCCACAGAAGAAATCCAGTCCGTTGAGGCTTAAAAGAATCACGGCTGTAGTATCACAAACTTTCAGCTGAATTTACCGCTCTTCTCCCCCCAGAGCTGGGATTAGCATGGCTATTTCTCTTGCTGATGAGAATTAGGCACTAGTTACAGCAGCTGTGCCGATTGGCTGGAATTTCCATCAACTGCCAAATTCAAACTCGGCTGCATGAGTTCCTGGAGGGCTTGCGTTTTGCACGTGGGCCTTTGACAGTGACTTGATAATGGTGCCATGGGGCTCCACGCTTCTTGCTGGACATGCTCAGGTTACAAGCAAGATGCTGTGGGTGTTTCCCTCTGTTGCCTGCCCTACAAATGCCACCTGGTAGCTGAGGCTCAAGCAGGCCCTTTTCCTTCAATTTGTACGTTGCCTGTAATGAAGATTTTACAGGCAGTTGTAGAATCAGAGAGCATGGCGGCTGAAAGAGATCTTGAGACGGCTTCAAGTCCAGTCCTCTGGGCAGGCAGGACCAAGACTGTGTCAACATGGTGGCAGCAAATTCACCACCATCAGATCGATTTATCCGGTTCAATCGAGCAGCAGTAAAAATACACTCAGTCGAGCTGGAAACTGATCTAGTAAAACTGTCTCTGCAAGTGGCTGGGTGCCGCCTCAGTGGGAACACATTTCCCGTTGCACAGCGCAGTGGAGTCAGCATGTAGCTGACGTAACTTCCACTGACTGCCACCAGATTTCACCACCAGTGTAGACCTGGCCCAGGGGAACCTAGACCATCCCTCACAGGTGTTTGGCCAGCTTGTTCTTACAGCCTTCCAGGGATGGGCATGGTACGCCAGGCAGTGTGGTCGGGCACATCGGGCAAGATGTATCCTTATCAGTGTTGTTCTGTGTCCGGTGCTGATATCTAGTTGGCTGTGTGTGAGTGGATCGCTGAAGGTGTGTTCCCGCAGGACTACCCCAGCTCAGGTCTCTAAGTGGGGCCTCCGTTAGCCCAGTGATCTAGAGCCTGGCTCGGATCTTAAGCAGGAACTCAGTTAGCCTGGTGATCCTATTCCAAGGTGTTCCTTTGGTTAACACTTTGGGGTTACCTTTGGCTCAGATCTCTAGTGAGATCTTGGTTAGCTCAGTGATTTGGAGCCTAGGCATACCCTGGGTGCAAGAAGTAAATTGAGGCAACACGCCTGATTGAGGAAGCCAACCCGGCCACAGATCTTTGTAGAAATGAAGTGCCAGGCTAGGCTTTATTGCAACGTAGCACTATGACAAGCAAACTGTATCAACAGATTTTTTTTTGGCAGCATTGGTGCTTTCAATGCATCAGAACAGCTCAGCTGAGACAGGAGTTACCGTCACCCCCTTCAGCTGCACGAAGTCTGAGCTCCAAGGTTCCTACTTTCATATCCTTATCTACATTTACATTCACTGGTCCATGCATCAGCAGGCCTCTCCATCCATCAAGGTGTCATGGTTTGGCTGAAACCTTATCTTCGCACGGGCCGAACTATGCAAAACATACCTCCTTATCTCTTTGGCATTAAACCGACCTGACACCACCTTCCTTCAAGTACATCCTCATTTTTTCTACTGATTATTGCAATTTCAGCTTCTTTCTTGCCAATTTTAGTGAGGTTGAACTTTTGCAAGCTGTCTTTTGTTGGTACCTTCAGTTCAGGCTCACTGTTTTGGATTACTTTGTTAGGGCTTGGGCCAGCAGCTAGGTACTTCTACATATCTTTCCTATTTTATCCTTTGACTTTCTCCTACAATGGGGATTCCTCAACTTTCCTTGGAAGAGTATTCCAGTCTTTAACTATCTGTGTAGATTGAAATTTTTTTCTGCTGTCTAACCAAAATCTCCCTTGCTGCAGATTAAGTCCATTTCTTCTTGTCCTCCCTTCAGTTGACATGGAGAGCAGTTGAACACCGTTCTTTTTATTACAGGACTTCAAATATCTTAAGACCTTTCCACATCCCCTCTTAGTCTTCCTTCTCAGCTCTAAACATGACCAGTTTTTAACCTTTCATCACAGGTCAGGTTTTGGTTGGTTTCCATTGCTCTCCCATGGATTCTGTCTACCTTGTCCATGTCTTTCCTAAAGCACGGTGCTCGGTATTGGACGCAGTAATTCAGTGGAGGCCGCACTTGTGCAGAGCAGAGAGGGACAATTGCCTAGTGTATCTTACATACGACAGTCCTGTTAATATGCCCAAGAATGATATTCACCTTTTTTGCCACTGTGTCACATTGTTGGCTCAGGGTCACTTTGTGATCCCCTCTGACACCCCAGCTCCTTTACACTGGTACTACTGCCTAGCCACTTAGTCCCCATTTTGTGCATTTTATTTTTCCTTCCTAGACGCAGTACTTTGCATTCGTCTTTACTGAATTTCACCAGGTAGATTTCAGCCCAATTCTGTAATCTGTCAAGGTTGTTTTGACTTCCAAACCTGTCCTCCAAAATGCTTGCAACTCTTCTCAGCCTGGAGTCATCTGCAAATTTTACAGACGCTCGCTACTCCATCATCCAAGTCACTAATGACAATATGAAATAGTGCTGGGCCCAGGACTGACCCATGAGGATCTCCACTTGATCTGACCTCCCTGTTGGGCGGTGAACCAATGACAACTACTCTTGGAGTATGGCCAATCCGTTGTGTATCTACCTTAGAGTAATGCCACCTAGAACACGTTGGCCTAGTTTGCTTGTGAGAATATCATGTGGGACAGTGTCAAGAGACTTCCTAAAATCAAGATCTATCATGTTTGTGGCTTGCCCCCATCCGCTTGGCCAGAAACCCTGTCGAAGAAGGAAATTTGGTTGGTTTGGTGTACTTTATACTTGGTATATTCATGCTGGCTGTGCCTTAGAACTCGACTATCCTCTACGTGCTCACAAATCAGTTGTTTAATAATTTGTTCCACTATCTTTCCGCATATTGAGGTTGGGCTGGCTGGTCTGTAATTCCTTAAGTCCTCTTTGTTCCTGCCCTTTCCCAATCCTCTGGGATCTCTCCATGAGTTCTTGAAGATAACTGCTAACAGTTCTGAGCTTGCTTTGGCTAGTTCCCCCAGATGAATTGCATTAGGCCCTGCTGACTCGAAGCCATCTTAACTTAGCTAAATATTCTTGAAACTGCTCTGTTCCGAGTTTTGTTTGCTTCGTTCCCCTTATTGTGAATGTTATTAACCTTTCAGTGAAGGCTAAAGCAAAGAGGCCTACAACTCCTCAGCCTTTCTAAGGTCGTCAGTTATTAGCTCTCCCCACTTTCTCTTCCAGACAGAGCCCTGGCCTATGTGCAGCATTTCACTTGACATAGCCACGTTGCCCAGTGCCCCCTTTGTGATCTGCTGGGGAGACCAGACAGCAAGTGGGAAATATTGGGATGGGACAGTGGGTCATGAGTGCTGTGTAAGAAAAAGCCCAGAATATCAGAACGGTTCCTATAAAATCAGGACATCTGGGCATCCTGTGCTCTGCCCCCATGGCCCCCGGGCAGCCCTTTTCCTTCACACTCTGTGGAACAAGCTGGCCTGCCCCTGTGAGGACCAGGAGGTCTGCCTGGGACTAGCCACCTCCATTTACTCAGCTCACTGGGATGCAATTAGCTGCCTGCCAGCCTAAGGGGGCTGGGGCAACTGGATTATGCGTTGAGCACCCTAGTGCTGTTGTGCGACCTTGGAAGAGTGGCCCAGCCTTGGTTTGGGAGAGGATCTGTAGTGCAGGGAGTAAATTGGGCTCCTGTGGAAGGCCAGAAGCAGGGGCGGGAAGGTGCTAGCTGTGCTGAGGACTCGGCTGGGATTCAGCTGCTGCCTCAGAGTGGAGCAAGCTGCCAGGTGCTCAGAAGGTGGGCTGAAGAGGAGCCCAAGATGGATAGAAGAACTTCTGGTTTGTTTGGACTTTCGGCAGCCTGGAAATGGGGAAATGTCAGTTATTGAATGGGCTGTGGGAGGGGGTGATAAGCCACAACACCCACTCCACCTTGTGCTGGGAAGGGGGGGCACACCCACCTCTGAGGAGGAAACTGAGGCACTGCAGGCAGTGCTTGCAGCACCATCCATGGCCAATGGGAGGAGACGGGGCAGTCCTCCTGCTCTCGCACTCCACTCTTGGTGCAGCCTGGTGAGCTTTGGGGGATTAGCATGGCCATAGCTGGCTGGAGCTCAGTCCAGATACTCACCTCCAGAACTAGGAATTTCAGTGGCCAGGGCACATCGGGAGCAGAATGCGTCCTTAGAATAAGCAGTGCCTGGAGGGAGTGGCGCAGACTGTGCCCTTTTATCGAGCAGTAAAATGGAGCCGCTCCGGGGGCAAAGCCCCGTTCACCCCACCCTAGGTACGACCCTGCAGATATTGCAGAGCAGCTTTTGGGGGTACTTGGCACTGGAAAGGTTGGGCCCGAAGGCTGAAGTCATGAGATGACTCCGGTTGCCATCAGCTGGCTTTGGATCGGGCCCTTCGAGGGAAAGCTAGCTGGGATTTACAGGCGTTCTTGCCCCTGGCCTCATCGCTGCTGGGTGTCACATCCAAAGGAGGGGTGCGTGCGTGTGTGCGCATGCATGTGCGTGCATGATGCTGTCGCCCACTAGCAGCTGCAGCCCACAGAGTGGCTAAAAGTTGTATTACTGCTACAGCTCAGGTGAGAGGGACACGTGCTTTTTTTGGAGTGGAAGGATCGGACCGTACCTGCCCCCTTGATCTGCCGTGTCTTGCAGGCCGGCTGGCTGCTGCTTGATAGGAATTCCTGTGGGCCGGGTGCTTGTGTTACAAACTGTCACGTTACCGGTTTATTGTTCCATCGATTTCCACATCCTCTTGGAAGGCAGAGGCTGCGGCTCCTCAGAGCAGCCCCCGGGAGGGGAGGTAGCATAATGTGCCCAGCACTGGAGCTGGGGTTTGGAGGTGGCGGGGCTTAGTGGCCAGCAGCCACAATGGTTGCATGATAAAGATTTTTAGATTTACAGAGTTTGGGGGATTAGCTGTAAAATGAAGGACTCTTGAGATGAGGTGATCCAGGAATTGGAATGCTGCTGGGCGTCCGGGGTGAACCAGTCCGCAGAAGATGGGGGTCATCTGGAGAAGCTGCCTCCTGGGTCACATCAGGCCCAGAGACTGTGGTGCTGATCTAAGGGGAAATGACTGTGAGGTCCATCACCGTCTCTGCATGTTTCTGTCATGGGCCTTTGCAGCCCAGTTTCAAGGTCCCAGGAGAGGACGGGAGCCAGCATTTCACCCTGACCCACCTCTCCATGCCAGGGCGGCTTTCCTGATTTGCAACCTAAATGGTCCCTTAACTCAGTTGCATCCCCTTACATCTGCCCTTCCTCCACCTGTGTAGCATCCTAAATACTCCCCTTTGCTCCCTGGGGCTTGCACCCTCCAGATACATTCCTAGCAGGCCACTGGCGTCTCTTAGCCCAGTTAGCCATGCGCTGCCCCTGGGAGTCAGATCCTTCCACCCCACTGCTTTGCAGGATCTTTCTGCTCCCACGAAGCCTACAGTGTGAGCCTCAAAGTGCCCCACCGTCTCGGATTGCATCTCCCCCAGCCGGCAGCTACTGCACAGAGCCAACCAGAGCACACAGTTGCAATGGATTTACGTGCGCGTCCTTTTCCCGAGCAGCAGCAGTGACAGCGACACAAAGGGGCTGTCTTTGCAGCCCGGGCCCGCTTGCCAGCAGCTGCCAGAAGGGGCCGTTTGCATTTAAAGTCCTTGGACCTTTGCAGATTTCCCTAGTAACTGTTGCTGAGATTTGTAGAACAACATTTGGGGAGGGCTCCCTGGCATGGGCTGCTTGGAGACTCGCAGCCCTGTCATCCCATATGCCGCTGCTCCTGATGCTGGGAGGGCATGGCCCAGGGGATGGGAATGTGCGGAGATGAGGGGGCAGGGTGGAGAGTTGGTTCCTGGAAGTGCTGGGGGAGCCATGCTAATTTTTGTCCTTCTTTTTCGGCATAGATCATCTCTTCTGCATCATGTGTGAGCCGGGGAAAGCTGGGTTTTTACTCAGGGTTCATAGCCATGTGTGTCCCAGCCACTCCCCAAAAAAAAGCGACTCGGGCCTTGGTGCAGGCTGTGTATGTGTAAGAAAACTGAAAGCAGACAGATGGTGGGCCTGACACAGACACGCATGCTGCAAAGCCATACTGCCAAGGAAGGGGAAGACTTGTTCACTATCGAGGCCATTTCCCCCAGGGCCAAGGGAAATTTTTTTGCTGATTGTTTTTTTTTTTTGCTGCCCCTCGCTCCAGTAGTGGCAGGATTGTCCCAAAATCTGTGGCGGTGGAAGGTGGTGGCTCTGTTTTCCCAGCGAGCCCCCCCCCCCCATCTCATCCCCAGCTGTCTGTATTTGTAACAGGGTCTCTTCCAGTCAGGCTTACCCAGGCTGCTCCAAAAATGCTGTGGATGGGGGCCTCACTGAGGACATCAGAGAGCTGGGTCAGGCCCCTCCTCTGCCACAGGCTTCCCATCCAACCTTGGTCACATCGCTTGTTCTCCATGGGTTTCCGTTCAGTAACAGCGCTGCCCTGCTTTGGTGTGTGGGGGGACAGGGGCCACTTACGTTCCTCGGATGAGATGGGTAGAAAGCATTTCTCTGTGGGGTGGGAGGGTAGTTCTGGGCCCAGTGAGTGAGGGGGTGACCATGACAATGTTGTGTCAGTGCCTGGGGGGCTGTGCTGCACTGTGGGGCGAGAAAGCTCAGTTGGGGATGTTTTTCCCACAGGGTCAGTGCTGGGGGGGCTCGGTAGGGGATGCAGGCCCCGTTGTCCCAGTAGGGCTGTTGCAGCTGCCCCCCAACCAAACCACACCTCTGGTTGTCAGAGATGGGAGCAGGCGTCTGCAGCTTTACCCCCCTTGCAGCAGCTCTGCCTCTCCCGGGCTGTCTCCTACAAGCGCTCTGTGGCTGGATTTGGTGTCAAGAAAGTTCTCGCTCTAGCTGGGCCTTGGGGCTGCTGCTTTGGCTAATTAATCTGCACAAAGACGTGTTTCCAGGGCAACCTGCCACTCTTGGCAGCAGGATCTGCTCATCAGTCAGGACTGGCGGGTGAGCATCCCCCAAAACAGCCTTGTTTAAGGGGCATCTCCAGCAGATCTGGGGGAAAGGAGGGTTCGCACTCTCTGCTCTGGCTCCAGTTGGCTGGTGATTTATGGAGCACGCTGAGATCGAGGGACACCCACGAGTCACAACCCCGTGCAGCCCCAGCATGTGAGACGTGGCCCACAGGGTCGTGCTGCATCCGCGATCCAGAGCATGACAGGAACTGGCCCAGAGAAATTCCTCTTGGTCGTTTGTCTGAAAACACTTCTGGCTCCCCTTTCCACGGGAGGGGAATAACCTTTCTCCCTGAGCTGGGACCAGCCCTGGGTTTTCACAATGACCCTGTTTCAAGGGGGACACAGGGCTTCTCCGGGCAGCTGATGGAGCGGTCGGTTTGGAGAGCAGCGTAGAGAGGGGGTGGGCCCCCACCCCTGCCCCCAGTAGCTGTAGTGCCTCACAGTGATCCAGGAAGACCCAGGACAGATAATAATGAAAATCCCCAGCTACTATCTAGTGCCTTTCACTGTTAGATCTTGCGGCGCTTCACTATGGAAGGCAGGATAATTTTTCCTAGGTGGGGAAACTGAGGCACAGAGAGGGGAAATTGAGGCAAAGCCAGGGGGAACCACTTGTCTAGGAGCATCTGCACAGCTGAGACTAGAACTGAGGTTTCTTGAATGGCCAGCTCAGGAACAATTGATGCCCGCTGTGCCCATATCCCATGAGAGGAATGGAAGTACCTGCTATGCAAGCTAATAGGCACTGCCCAGCTAAGACAGGGGATGGGTGGGGAGCCCAGAAAACCCTTGGATGCTGTTCAGACTCCACGTTGGCTAGACTCTGCTGCAAGCCTCATCACCTGCTCCATGCAGATTGGCATCAACAGATCTCTTTCCAGCATGTGTTGGGAGGCAGGAATGTCTGTCACCCTTGGCCGTTTCCCCGGTGGCCCTAGGATGGGGGTGCCCTGAGTGGGACAGCCAGCACTTCTGTCCGGGTCCGAGCTCTGCTTCGATGTGGTGCCACGTTGCTCAGGGTGACTGATGGGGTGCTCCTGCGGATGAGAGCTGACATGGCTCGGGAAAGAGTTCCTGTCCCCAAGGAGGCCTCAAAGTACAGCACAAGATGGAGGGAATAGGTGTAGCTGGGGAGGACAGAGATGGGACAGATCTGTGATGCTCCCCCCCATTCCTAAGGTCTTTTTACACACACATTTGTGCCAGTTAAACCCACCATGGATGCTGCTCTGTGTCGATGACAGGTCTGTATTGGTTTATCTTACACCTTTACGTACAACCTGATTACTAATTCGGGCCAGAGATTGGCTGATTACTAATTAAGCCTCAGACCCTCCTGTGACCGAGCACAGAATCAGAGCAATGTAGGGCTGGATGGGACCTTGAGAGGTCACCTAGAGCAGTGGCTCCCAACCTTTTCAAGTATGAGGACCCCTTTTCAATGTAAAAAAGTTTCATGGACCCCCAAATGATAATAATTATCAGGTATTGACTGCAAGCAGTAGTGCTGCACAAGGGCAGTGGAGGACCTGGCTCCTGCCTGCTCCCAAGAGGTGTGGACATATCCAGTGTGAGGCTGCTCACAGCAGGCAAATATAATTCATTTATTCAATTAATTTTAGAGCCCTCTCCAACATGTTATCACTGGCTGGCAGCAGCTGGGGCCAGATTGGGCCCTGGGCTGCAGGCCAGCTGGATGTATTCCTGGAGCCCTTGCAATAACTCTGCAGACCCCCACAGGGGACCACAAGTTGGGAACCACTGACCTAGACCATCCCTGACAGGCGTCGTCCAACCTGTTCTTAGCATCCCCCTTCAGGGGCAGGGATTCCCCAGCCTCCCTGGGAATGGCCTCCCAGCACCTTCCCAATAACTGCCCAAAGTCTCCCTTCCTGCAGACTAGCTCCATGGCTTCTGGTTCGACCTTCAGGAGATGTGGGGTGCACTTAGTCAACTTCCTAGGGACAGCAGCCCTTCGCATGCTGGAGGAGGTGTTTCAGATCCCCTTCACTCTCCTTCTCTCACGGCAAAGCAGCTAGTGCGTTTCATCTTTCCCCGCAGGCCAGAAGAATTTAAAAAATAAGAATAATAATCAAGGCGAAAGTGAAGTTCAACATGCCTCAGGCCCAGCCAGTTGGCGATGGGGATGGACCCGGGAGTCCAGTCTCCCAGCCCTGTCCGCAGGCTGCCACCTGCCAAGAGCCAGTGGACATTGCTGCATTTCCTGTGCCTGAGCCTTGTCCCTGGGGCATTGCTGGTCCCTGGCACACAGGGCATGTGTCCCAAGTGCCCAGGGCAGCCCCTGCCCGTCCCGGCCCTGAACCGGGCCAGGGATCCAGGGCCAGGCTGGCAGCGCGAGGAGCCCGGCGCTGGATTGGGCTGGGGTGGGGCTTGGACCAAAGGGATGGGGCCTGGGCCTGTGCCCAGGGTCCTTCCCCGGGCAGTGATGTTCCTGCTCCTGCCCGGCTGCTCTGGTACGGGAATGCTCTGTGGCGCAGCGGCAGAGCCAAGGGCGGTCTGGATGCCCTCTCTCACAGTGCCCGGGACTCTTTTGGGCACGGGGAGGAGGGTGGCAGCAGTCTGGTACCCAGGGCTCAGGGATTCCTCTGTCCCTGCTGCAGGGGAGTATGTGGAAGGGGTGAGTGACCGGGACGTGCTCCTCATTCACTCGTGCCGCCAGTGGACCACGGTGACTGCGCACAGCCTGGAGGAGGGACACTACGTCATTGGGCCCAAGATCGACATTCCTCTGCAGTACCCAGGTACCGGGGCCGGTGGGGAATGCCGGGGTGGGGCCCACTCCATGGGGTGTGGGAGGGGGTGGCTCTGGTCATCTAGCCATTGGGGGGGTCAGGAGCGTGACAGAGTCTCTAGTTTGGTAAGGGGTGGCAGCAGCAATGGGGGCTTGGGAGGCTGCGACAGTGGTGCTGGGGCTCAGGGACATGGTGGCAGCGGTGGGATCTTGGGAAGGGAGCAATGGTTTTGCCAGAGGCTGGGGAGGGGCAATGCGGTGTCAATGCTGGGGGCTAATGCTGGGAGCCCAGGAGGGGATCAGGTGGCTCAGGACTCCCTTTAATAGCCCATTGCCTGGCTCTGTGAGGCTCAGCCAGGCCTCTGGGAACCCCAGTGTGTGAGCCTGCTGTGCCCTGACCTTGCTTGGGCACCCAGTCACCTGCAGTTTGTCGGCATTGCCAGCTGGAAGGATGCTGGCCTGAGGTCGGGGTGGTTTGTGCGGCTGGTGGAGATTCCCCTGCTGGCTCAGAGGGATGCTGGACGGGGCTGTGGGCTATTGCCTGGAGGTGCCAAAGGGACCAGCAGGACCCTGCTCCAGTCCCCTCGGCTGCTGGTTTCCTGGGCATGGCAACAGCCAGGTCACTGAGCCCTGGTCTCTCCCACTCTGGTTCCTTTCCCATGGAGCCATGCTGGGACGCCCCAGGCCTGACCCCGGCATGGGGCATCTGGGCAAGGGTCCCAGCCTGACCCATCCCCTGGGGGCCATGCCCAGTGGGGGTTCAGTGCCCCGCAGTGGGATGGGCAGCAGCGAGTTGCAGGGAGCCTGCGGGGGGACGCGGTATGTCAGTGGTTCCCAACCTTTTCTCTGCCATGGCACACCTTGCTACCTTTAATTATTTCGGGGCACACCACCATATAGTCTCCAAATGAACTCATGAATATTCATGAGCCAATCCAGAATGCTGCATGTAGTTTTTCAAAAAATTCTGTGGCACACCTGCTCAGCCCTGAGGGCGCACCTGGGTGCAGCGGCACACTGGTTGAGAAGCACGGGAGTACGCCATGGACTTGCTTTTGGCCCCACATAGCAGGAGGCAGATCTGATTTCACCGAGTCTGGTGCCCACTCTGCACCCCCGGCTGATGCTTGGCCTTGAAGCCCTGCTGATGGTTGTGGGGGGGGGCCACTCCCGCACCCCCACAACACAGACATTACGGCACTTGTGGGCAGAGGAGGGCCATGCCCCCACCAGCAAGAGCTCACTTGTGCTGCATGTACAAGCTCATGCTGGTGCGGAGGGCAGCTCTCTTCACAAAGGTGTCTTCCACCCCATGTCCACTTTTCTCTCATTACCAGTTGGGGGACAAACCACAGAAAAGTGGGACTGTCTGGTGTATGTGGGCAACTGGCCGGCCTGCCCATGGGGATGTGTCACAGTGAGGTGGCAGGACACAACTAGAGGGGAGGACGGAAAGCTGGTTTCCCTGGGTGATTTTACCCCAGTCTTGCCTCACTTTGCCCAGCACTCTCTGCAGCTCAGCTCCTGAGGACACCCTAGGTCATGTTGGCAGGGGATGGGGGCCCCAGTGCTGCCTGTTCACCTGAGCACACCCAGAGGCATTAGAGAGAAATACCCAAGGGTGCAACATCACCTGTGTTACCTCCTAGCATTCAGCCTCCTCGTCGGAGAGCCGGATTGAATGTTTTTCTGCCAAGACCAGAACCAGGGGAGCCCTGGCTAAGCCGAGTAAGAGCCAACACTTCGCTCCACGCCACGCTGCCTGTTGTGTCTCTGGCTGGGGACTGTAGGGCTTTGCAGAGGGGCCCTTTATAGAATCATAGGAGCTGGGGGCTGGAAGGACCCTCAGGAGGGATCTAGTCCAACCCCCTGGTCAATGCAGCAGCAGCCCCAACTAAACAACCCCAGCCAGGGCTTTGTCCAGCTGGGCTTTAAAAACTTCTAAGGATGGAGATTCCCCCACCTCCCTAGGTAACCAATCCCGGTCCTTAACCACCCTCCTAGGGAGAAAGCTTTTTCTAATAATATGCAACCTAGACCTCCCCCACTGCAACTTGAGACCACAGCTCTTTGTTCTGTCACCTGCCACCACAGAGAACAGCCCAGCTCCATCCCTTAGAGGTAGCTGAAGGCTGCTGTCAAATCCCCCTCGCTCTTCTCTTCTGCAGACTAAACAGGCCTAGTCCCTCAACCTCTCCTCACAAGCATGTGCTCCACCCCCCTCATCATTTTTGTTGCCCTTCATGGGACTCTTTCCAGTTTGTCCACATCCTTCCTGTAGAGAGAGACCAAAACTGGACACTGCACTTAAGATGTGACCTCCCCAGTGCCAGACACAGGGCAATAAGCACATCCCTCCATCTGCTGACCATGCTCCTACTAACACATCTCAACATGCCGTTAGCCTTCTTGGCGACAAGGCCACGCGGTTGACTCACATCCAGCTTCTTGTCCACTGTCACCCCCAGGTCTTTTTCTGCAGAACTCAGTGGTGTCACTGGGGGAGACTCGGGGGGCCTCAGCCCCCCTGAAACTCAGGGGCAGCCCCCTGAGTAGCCTGCCACTCAACTGCATGAGGGTGCACCATAGCGCCCCCGCTCAGGGAATGCTGCCAGGCTGTGGCCGGGAGGGAGGTGCCGCAGGCTGGGCTGGGGGTTTTTAAAATGCCCGCCCTGGCCTGGCACTGCTCTGAGCATGCTCAGAGCTGTGCCGTGGTCCTGGTCGCCTCCTGTGCCACGTAAGGGAGCCGGGGGTGGAGGGGAGTCCAGGGGTAGGCACGCCAGCCCCGTGGGGTGGGGGTTGGCCTGGGGCAGTGGGCACCAGTGGCAGGACCAGGGGTTGGGAAGGGCTCAGGGGGAGCTGCTGGGGGCGGGAGGGGGAAGGGAATGGATCAGGGCCCTGGTGGCCAGTGCAGGCTGGGGACCTGGGGGCCGGTGGAGGTTAGGACCCCCTTATTGCTTGAGTGTAGCATCGCCCCTGGCAGAACTGCTGCCCAACCAGGCGGTTGCCAGTCTGTGGCAGAGCATGAGATTTTTCCATCCTAAGAGCAGGAATCTGCACCTCTCCTTGTTGAATCTCATCAGATTTGTTTTTCGCTCAATCCTCCAACTTGTCTAGGTCACTCTGTATTATGTCCCTGCACCACAGCGTATCTACCGCTCCCTCCAGCTTCGTGTCATCCATGAACGGGCTGAGGGTGCATCCACCCCATCCTGAACATTAATGAAGATCTTGAACAAAACTGGCCCCAGCACCAACTCCTGGGGTGCTCAGCTTGTTACTGGCTGTCAACTGCGCATCCAGCCATTGATCACTAGCCAGTGGTCTAGCTAGCTTTTTATCCACTGTATAATCCATTCATCCAACCCATCCGTCCATGCAGAGCAGCCTGGTTCCCCTGGGCAGTGGGCTTGTCAGCTGGAGACTCATGCTGGGAACAGGTTGCTCTGTCCGTGTTTGGGGCTTGCACCCAGAGCTGGACAAGGCAGCACAGGATGGAGGAGGCTGACAGGGGCACCCGTCAGCCTGGGATCTTCAGTCGCTTTCTTCCCCTCCAGCATGGCCCTAGTATTAATCCCGAAGCTCCCTTTGTGTCTGGGGTGGACACCAGGAAAGGCTGGCCTTCTCCCTCCCAAAGCGTCCTGTCAGCAGCAGTGCCCCACAGCCTGCACGCATCACTAGCCGAGTGGCGACTGCAGCCCTGGGCAAAGTTGGGCAGAGCCTGGGGACTTCGCAATGGGGATCTGGGGTGAAGGGTGACAGGGGCCGTCCAGGTGAGGCAGAGCTCAGGGTCGAACAGGAGAGTTGGCGCCAGGCTGGTGCATGGCTGAGCACCTTGGCCAGATGGTGGGCGCAGGCTGAGACCGGCAGGGGCTGTGTGTGGAGGTGCTGAGATCATTGCAGCCGCCGTGGCGAGCGTCATGCTGCCTGCGCTAAGTGCATCCCCCATTGGTAATGAGTCCTGCTAATAAATAAATAATGGCCGGGGGTGGGAGCAGGGAGGGAGGGTTAATCACCAGTTCCTGGAGGAGACGTGGGGCCTAAGAAATGTGTTAACCGGGGCTCGTTCGTGCTCCTGCCGCCTTCACAGGCACCTGGGAGCATTCGTTTGGTCAGGTGCCTTGCTTGTGAAATTCACTAGTGTGGGCCAGGCAGCATGGAAGTGAGAGACCCCCCACCCCTGAGCAAACTAATGCCCAGCCCGACCTGTAGCCCCCCCAACCCCAGCCAGAGGCACCACCGGCCTCACAGCACTGTTGAGGCCCCCCACGTTGGGCTCCCCACACACAGCTGTCCCAGTGCCCCCTCTTGGGACTGGCCACCTCGCTGCCATTGCAGCCCTGGGCGTCCCCTGAAGCTGCAGGTGCCCCCTCCTTTTGAACCGGCTGCCTCCCCTGTCATGGCAGGGCTGGTCCCCTGCCCTGCAGCTGGTCCGGTGCTCCCGAGTCTCACCTCCGCCCCGACAGGAGATGGGTTCCCGGGACAGCCCATCATCCGTTGTCCCCCTGCCCTGAAGGGACCACAGTGGCTGGCCTCACACACATGACAGTGCACTTGGGTGAGCACAGTGAGGCCACTTGGGGGTGCCAGGCACTGACAGCTGGGGACCCCAGTCTGGGTCTGGAGGACACAGGCTGATCCCAGATTTCTTCCCTTGCCCCGTGCCCACAGGGCACCGACCAGGCTGGGGGGGTACCAAGAACTAATCTCCAATGCTGAGTTAAATCTCCTGGAGCAGGGCTAGACCTAGAGCCTCCTCTTCATCCCCCTCCATCTCCCCTTAGAGCTCTCCTCTGCCCCAAGGCCCACAAAACCCGTGAAGACAGGCTGAGCAGCAAGTGAGCCGAGACCACAGCCCACCCCTGGTTTCCTGGCATGCCACCCTCAGTGCCACCCCCTGCTTCCTGGGGCAGCGCTGAATAAGCAGCTCCCAGCTGCGGTGAGGTTTGCCAGAGACGGGGGGGGGGTGAGGGTGGACTGTGAGAATTCACAACCAGACAAGGACACTGGCTGGTCCAAGCCCACGAGCTCTCAGGGCCAGGATCCAGGGGGTTCCCCAGGAGATGCTCCCTCACCAATGCTGCGGCATTGCTGGAGTCACACATAAGTGACTGGTCGGGACTCTCTGCGGGAATGGTGGTGACCCACACGCACCATGGCTGGGGGGCCAGGGTGCAAGTGAATGGGATTCTGTGCAGAGTAAAGCCGATGCCTGGCATGTATGGCTCCGCTTACATTTCTTTGTGCTCCCGGAAGGTGCCTGCCGTCCATCTGCATGCACAACCGGGGAGGGGGGGTGTTTTGTGTTTCCATTTACAGCCCGGACTCCAGCCTCTTCTCACTAATGTCCATCTTCATCGACCTGATTGATTTGCTCAGGGCCTTGGATGCGCGTCTCACAGGCTCCTGGTGCCGGGTCTGCATCATTCAAACCCCAGTGGCCGGAAGAGGCTGTGTCAGCTGACAGGCGTGCAGAAGGAGCCGATGGGAATAGTCCCCGTCCAGCACAGCTGATGGATTGGCCTCACAGAGTGGCCTGAAAGGCTGCACTTGGGCCCTGTCAGACCAAGCCAAAAGGATTTGGCAGTTGCGGATGCTCCAAAATGCAGAGCACCCCATTCCCTTCCACAACAGCCCCAGAATTACCCAGGGCACAGCTAGTCCTGGCAATGTTACTGGGCCCGGCTGTCAGGATGAGACGCAGGAAGGAAGACGCATTGCTGACCCATCCCCTGCATTTTTACTACCTGGCCTGCAGCCAGGAGGAATGTGGTTAGCAAGGTCCAGGAGATCAGCGCGTCATTCCTCTTCTGAATCTGTTGCTGCACAGGAGGCTGGTTGTACCTCTCAGGAGTCGGGCTGCTCCTGTCAGATTTACAGAGGGAAACCAAGGCTGAATAGGAGACTTGCCCAAGGTGTCCCAGCAAGGCAGGGATTAGCCCTTGGGAATGTCGGGCTGCCCGTCCTTTGCCCTCACTTGAGTCAGCAGAGGGATTGGAGCCTTGTCGTTTCAGTGCTCAAGGCAGGAGTGCAGGGGCGTCACTGCATGGGCCCTGGATCTCTGGCCAGCAGCGCAGCTGGACGGGGACTGATCTGGCTCCAGGCCACTTCCAGCAAGCAGCGGAGGCTCAGAGATGGCTCATGCCACTTGTGAAAGGCAGCAGGGACTGTCCCCCGCTCCAAGCCTCTTGCAAGAGTCTCGAAGAGGAAGACGGGTCCTGCCGCTTGTGAAAATTGGCAGGGACTGTCTCCGGCTCCAAGCCTCTTGCAGGAGGCTTGAAGCTGGACTGGGCCTCTGCTGCTGCTAGCAAGCGGCAGTGGTAGTGGCAGGATCGGGCCGTGGAACAGGATCGGGGCTGTGTGTGGTGGTGGGAGTTGGGCCCCAGGTCCGACCTCCATCCAGTAACTCCCCTGCAGGATTGGCACTGGCTTCAAGTCAAGGGATGACGTGGTCATTGCCTCTCTCCCTCTGTGGACCAGCTGCTGGAGGAGCAGTAAAGCATGGGTCACACGTACCCCACTGGATCTGCCCCCTCTGGTCCTCTGAACAGAGACCTTGTTCTTTTCTTCAATCCTTCAAAATCCTCTTGGGCAGTGGCGTCCTCGTCTCTTATCAACATGTGCCTCCAAGACCAAGTCTGAAAGCTCGCCTTTTGCTAGCAGAGCCAGTTTAGCCAGGTAAAAACCTCCAGCTGCCGTCTTTCTTTCAGTACAAAGGAGAAATCCTGTGGGACCCCTGGCAGCTGCTTGCTATTTTACTAGGGATTACGGGATCTCAGTGAACTGTATCTCTTCTCAGATGAGTTATGTGTGATCTGTGGTGGTGGGGGGGAAGGTGTTGGCCTAACAAGGTGTTTGCAGCATTGGGGCAAATCTGCCTTCTGCCATTCCTGCCAGCTCAGGTTGGCCCTTTTCTTGTCTCTTCTCGCATGTATGTGTGTGGGTTGTTTTTGTGGTGGAGCTCATGGTGTAACACTTTGCTACAATGGACGCTGGGTGGGAAAATAATGACAATGAAAACATTTGCTAATCAAATGCATCCCTGAGGGCCTTGGTTTGTAGGCAAAGGAGAGTAAAGTGGCTTGGGGAGCTTTTCAATAATTCATCATTCCTCAAATGTGCAAATCTGGCGCCTGCGTTTACAAGCTTCTTCCACCCTTGGCTATGAAAAAAATCTCAAGCTAAAGGTGGCCATGCCCACTCCTTCAGAGGCTCGTGTGACCCGGGCCTCCTGGGGTAACCTTCTGAATGTGCCAAAATCAGGGTAAGCTGCAAAAGCAGGGGCCAAACCCCTAAACCACTGACGGGTGGGGCTTAAACCAATCTCCCAGTCAGTAACAAAACATGCTCCTGATTCCCCACTCTGGTCATCACCGAGTACAACAAAATAGAAACAGCCCCCTTTATTGCACGTCAGCTCCTCTGGTCCCCACCTAGCCATTGGGTCTCTTAAAGAAATAGGTTCTTCTGACCCCAAAGGGCCAGCCACATCACCCAGACCAATATAGGCTTGGATCTTACCCAAAATAACAGCCAACCAATCAATCCTTTAGTAACTACAACTAAAGGTTTAATATAAAAAGAAAACAAACAAAATACAAGAGATGTTAAAGGGTCAAATTGAATCACATACATACAAATGATTTAGAGTTCATAGAAAATAAGTCCTTGTTTCCCAGATTCAGTTGTTAGAAATCCTGTTTTAAGGAATGGAGACCAAATAATCCAAGTGTAGAGTTTGTTTTAATTCTCCCATGAGAATTAGCAGGGTGGTTTCCAGGCTGGTGCTGGCTGGGATCTCAGTCCTGTGGCCCAAACTTTTCCTGAGAAGCTTGGACAGATGTGAGATAAAGGGATTAAGTTCCTTACTCCCTTTTATAGTTGTAGCAAGGTGGACATGCGCAGGTCATTTCTTCATGCAGGCTTTGGTGACAGCTCTCAGGTACTTAAGTAGAGAATAGTCATTTATATTGTCCTTTGAAGTAAATTTCCAAAGGGATAGCCGTGTTAGTCTAGTCCAGCAAAGAAAACAAGGAGTCGTGTGGCACTTTAAGCCTAACAGATTTATTTTTCGCATG